>SSNR01000731.1:49737-67178 GCA_006937965.1 Callopanchax toddi | reverse complement strand
GGGGGGGGGGGGGGGGGGGGGGGGGGGGGGGGGGGGGGCTACGCGATCAGGACTGTGAAAGGACCTTTGACGCCTGAAGCTGAGAGTCACTATTGAACTAATCTCACTGGCTGACTGAAATAGAACGACTCTTTATTTAAAACAATGTCAGAGAGCTTAACAGCATGGACCAGTTCTATCGCGGAAGCTAATTAGCGACGCACACTTGGGTGTCGCAACAAAAAGAGTCCCCAAACATAGTTCCTCATGACACCTCCGGTCCAAAGGCGCATTTGGGCAGAGGAATCATGTCCACACATGATATCTGGGGTGTGCATGTGTACTGGCAGACTAGTTATGTGACCACCCCTGATGACAACTATAGTTTATGGGTTCTCTTATACTGAGTAAAATATAAAATAACAACAGATTACTCTACAAGGCATTCCTCCAGCAGCAGCTTCAAAACTATGGTGGGAAAGGTCTTTGAAAAAAGGTCTTCTACTGAATGTCCCCCCCAAAGACTCTCTAAACATCTAAAGCTTATAAAAATAGCTCACACACCTACCCCTTATATCCACCGTGCACACCACAGACTGGAGCAAAACACCACACCAACAACAACAATGTGGTTATGCTACAGAAACATTCAACCACAATTCATATGATGTACTACATTTCCACCCTTCAACCCAGTATATATATGTAAAATACATCATGGAAACACATCGTCTCTGTTACAGGTACATAATATATGAGCCAAGATTTGAGGTTTCATGAAGCGGGTTCCATTTCTTATCGTTTTGACCCACACAATGGGCATTACAGGAAACAGCGGCATATGTAACTTGACAGAAAGTCACCATAGCAGCAGCTTTAAAGCTCATAAAATGAAAATAAATCATACAATATCCTACAGTCTGTGCACAAAAGTACAACTATCTAAACACCATAAGCAAAAGGTCCATATTTAAGAAAACTCACAACTCATGAAACCAGATTCATGCTCTTCTCAGTGATTCATGTGTTTGAAAGCCATGTGGAAATATCAGTATAAATCTTTGAGCACAAGGCCACTCCCTGCATGTCAATGTGCTTCCATGCCTTCAGAGTGTGCATCCACACTCAGAATGCATTTTCTGACTTGTGATGTAAAATAAAAAACATTCAGGGATCTACTCTTCATCATCTCGTCTTCATCTCTTGGCAGGCGCTGCTCTCGCTCCTTGTCTTGTTGTCTCACTTTGAGCATTCATAGTCTGCTCTCAGTGGAAGTGATTCAGCCCATCTGGAGTGGTCGTTAACATGCTTAGCAGAGAGAAAGCATTTGGCAGGGGACACATGAAAACATCTAAAACACTGAATCAGTACAGCCCAGCACAACCTGGGGGTGCGCACAATTATTGGGGGGGGGGGGGGGGGACGCCTGGAAAGACAACAAAGCAGTGGCAAATGTTACCCAGAAAACCACAGGACTTTGCTTTCTTTTAGTTGGTTTTAGCAATCTGGGTTGGACGTGTTGAGAGGGGAAATGAAATCATGAAGTGAAATTTCTCAAATATCTTTGTGAAAAGCAGAGGCTTGAATGTTTACTGGTTCCTTTTCTCTGCCGGTCTGTTTGATCAAGCTCAACTCTAGTTTACTTTTTATAAGAGTTGATAATGTTTTACACTGACAATTAAAAGGCACAGATAAAATATTCCATCTGACTATTTCAGTCTGCCACTTCCAAAAAACTGATATACGTATGTTGAGGTCATGGCACTTTGAGGTTCATTTAACTGACATGCAGATTTATGCTTTTCAAAGCGTGTATGACTAAATAATGAGCTCAGCAGTGTGCCACACTGGGCGCCAACATCTCTCATCATAAAGCTGGTGCTTGTCGGAAATGAAAAAGTCATGGTGTGACATTAATTTCAGAGATGATCCAATGCAAATGTTGCAGCTTTAGAGGAATAATTACTTTATAACTTCAGCAATTAGTACTGTATATTAAGAAGACTGACTCATGTCTGCACTGAAAATGGTCTGCTGGAGTCAGAGCTCGGTTAGCATCACTTAGCCAAAAACTAACAGAGGCAATAACCTTACATTAAGTGGTAAAAATACCCCTCATCTTTCAGCTATGAAGAAACCAATAATTTGAAATAGAATAAAACTTTTTTCACAAAAACTAAACCATCAAAATATTGATTATTTTAAGAAATGTATTCACTTGTTTTTTATTTGAGAACAGGATTTATCATCCAGATTGGAGTTACTGTAGTAAATTGATCCAAGATTTTTTTAGGAATGAATTCCAGTTTGGTTGCTTTTTCATCTGAATAACGATTCTGTCACAGATGTTTTTGTTAGTTTTGGAGTTCCACAGGGTTTGATACTTGGACTAAGACATTTGATCTAATGCTTGCATCAGGCTGTTTTATCAATTTGAACAATAAGTACCCCAAACAGGGGGCTTCACAGACCAATAAATTGCTTTGTGTTCTAAAAATAATTAGTGGAATTGGGTTGTGAATTTAATAGCTTTAACACAAGCACCCACACGGATAGATTTGTTCAGTTTTGAGAGAACCTATCTTTCATTCTGAGACCCAATGGGTAAAGATGCTCACTAAAATGAAATTCATCATGAGAAATGATTAGGAGAGGTATTTAGTCAATAAATACCTAACTATACTGTTGAGTTTCAGTATATTTAAAACAGGAATGGTTTGAACAATAGCATATAGTTTCATATACAATGAAATTCAATAGTTCATTTACCCCAATTTTAAATCACTGTGGACAAATCCATCAGCATAACGCCTCTTACTTTAATGCAGACATGCAGTGCTTTAAGCGGGCTGGTACGCGGCAGTACTCAATACCACCACTTCTAAAAATAGCTCTTTAGAACTGTTTTTAAAATCCTTTTGCAGAGCTCTCAAGCTGTGAGACACACGCATCTTCCTGTCTTCACACGCACACACGAGATTCCTCGTGCTGAAAATAACCAATAACCAATCATTTCGGGTAAAAATAAAAACAAAAAAACCCCATTGTTTAATCATTTGTCCGGTTTTCTCTCAGTCATCTTACCTGCTCATCCGCGGCTGCTGATTGGTTCAAATGACGTGACCCAAGTGGGCTCTAAGGCCGATTGGACCATAAACTGACCAATCAGATTATGTGGTAATGATTTTGGGACGTGTTCCTTTATTATTAAGGAAACTTGGAAAAATACCGGGAAAGAAAATCGATAGCGACGCTCAGACAACTAAAGCACTTCCTGAGAAGAAGTTTTCATGATAAAGAGTCACTCAGACCAAAGCTGATGGAATTCTTTAAATTGGATAATATAGAAGTTGAACAGAGTTCGCTTTCTCGTGGACAGTTGAGAGGACGTTGCGCGCCGCGAGCAGGAAGCTCCAAGGCCAGCAGACAGAAGGAGGAGAGCAGAGGAGGCAGCAGCAGGTACAAGTCTCTTAAATCTGTAGGTGAACATCAGTAAACAAGTTTATTATTTTAGGACAAAAAGTTGGACCAGAGCCACATCAAAACAATGTTGACATTTGCAAGAATTTATTAATATTTTTTTACCCCGTGTCCTGTCTGGCTGTAGAGCAAACAGAATAGATGTCTGAGTGCCAAAAACAAGCCCAACAGATTTACTGTTCCAGATGAGACGTTACAGCCACTGCTATAATGCTCCACCTGACTTATATTTAAATATAAATTAAAAAATCTTTATTAGAATTGTTTTTCGGTTTGATTTGAACCCCAATGGACACGGAGACTGAAAACCTCAACCACAGCCCCAGTCAATGTGTCTGAAAACACCTGAGTCATCTTTATGTGAACACCTTGTGATCATGTGTTTGTATAGGTGCGCTTGTGTATGTAAGGTTTTTCTATTGAAACATTCAGTAATAAGTTTGAGGAGCCACAGACCCGCACCCAAGGCCATGGAGGAGGAGGTCCGAGCCCCAGACGTCTGGAGCCCACCCAGGGCACAGACACCCCAACCAGACGGCCCGCTCCACTACCGGCCCCGGGTAGCAAGCAGAGAATAGGGTTGTAGGAAGACCCCAAGTCTTCCCCTGCCTGCTCCATTGTGGTGTTGATGCGTGTTGTAGTACGATGCATTTAAAAAAGTGGGGGGGCAGCATGGAGTGTCAGCAATTTGGTGTGACAGTTTCTGTGTGGGGGCTCAGGCTGGTTTGTGTAGTGGTGGACTCTTGGTTGGTGGCCTATGGCTGTTAGGGGCACTCTGGACTGACTGTGGGGACTGGGCAAGGTCTTGACTAAGGCCCCATTCCCTCAGTCTCCTCGGGGGATGTATGACAGGGTGGGATGTCACCGTGCCTCTCTCATCATTGGTCTTTCTGGGTGCCTGCCGCTGTGGATCTCTGCTACCCTTTTGAGGGATCGGGGTATTGTTGGGGTGTTTCCTCCTTGGGGTCAAGTGGCTCTACACTGAAAAAAGAGAATAGTTGAACCAACTTAATTGAATTGTTTCAACTGGTAACAAGTAATTCAATTAAGTTTATGCAACTTAAATTATCAAGTTTATTTAACTTGACAGATTTAAGTCAAACTTACTCAAATCATTTAGTTTCTTACAAATTAAAAATTCAAATCCTTCTGACCTAAATTTATGTAAAATCAACTCAAATTTTTAGGTTTTTCCAAATGAAAACACTGAACTATCAAAAGCACATTATCAATTACTTCAAACTTAAAAGAGACTGGGGTGCCCAGAGAAGACTCACATGCATGGGTAGAACATGCAAGCTGGCCACAGAGCCAGGAAGCGAACCCACAACCTCCTTCCTGCAGAGCAACAATGCTAACAACATGCGCCACCAAGCAGCTCACTATTTCATAAGATTTCAAAAATAATTATGCAGTGAACACTTTTTTATACTTCAAAATGTTTTCCTACTCCTTAAAATGAGTTGACTATTTATGGATACTTAGTTTTTGTCACTAACCTGCTAGCAGGGCTTAGCTATTCATAAATATTTATCTCCATTCAGGGAGTAGGTAGGAAAGTATAAAATAGTGTTTATTGCATAATTACTTGCATTTGTGCAAAATAGTTAAATTTGTGATATTCTCACAAACTTTAAAATTTTCCATCTCTGCAATGAATTATTCTTTCTTTTAGCCAACTTGAAATTCTAATTACAATGGAAGTATTTTTACACTAAAAACTAAAATAACATGCTAAAACACACATTTAAGATGCTTTACACTTAAACAGTGTTTTAAGTTCAAAGTAATTGATAATGTGGTTTTTGATAATTCAGTTTTTCAATTTGGAGAACTTAATAATTTGAGTTGAATTTATATAAATTTCAGGCAGAGGGATTTGAATTTGTGATTTGTACGAAACTAAATGATTTGAGTAAGTTTTGACTTAAATTTTTCAAGTTAAACAAACTTAATAATTTAAGTTGGATAAACTTAACTGAATTACTTGTTACCAGTTGACACATTTCAATTAAGTTGGTTCAACTTATCTTTTTCTTCAATGTGAATATCACTGACTTTTACTTTGATTGAACCCAAAAACTTAAGTTGTTCTGACTAAACCAAAATAATAGGTCAGATTTAGGTAAATAAGTCCATCAACTGAACTACAGCCCAAATACTCTTTTTAGAGTGTACTGCCCCTGGTTTGTGCAGGCGTCTGGACAATGGGGTGGCTGGATGGCTGGGCTCCGGGCTTGACTGCACTAGAGGGATGTGGCAGTGGGGTCCTGAGGTTCAGAGAGAAAAGTCCCTTCAGAAATTACAGTCTTTGTCTTTTAATCCTTCAGAAAAAATCAGGAACCTGGGTGTTATCTTTGATTCTGAGCTATCTTTTATTCCACATATTAAATATAAAGTAAAAACAGGATTTTATCATTTAAAAAACATAGCAAGTCCACCCTCTCTCAAGTCAACACTGAGATTTTAATGCATGCTTTTATTTCTAGTCGTTTAGATTATTGCAATGCCCTGCTTTCTGGTCTCTCTCCAGCCTTCGGCTGTTACAGAACTCTGCTGCATGTGTGCTGACTAAGACCAGGAAGCAGGAGCATATTACCCCAGTTTTAAAATCATTGCATTGGCTCCCAGTGTGTTTTAGGATTGATTTTAAGATTCTTTTACTGGTTTTTAAATGTCTTCATGGTTTTGGGCCTTCTTATCTTAAAGAACTGCTTTTAAATGAACTTTCGCGGACCCTCAGGTCCTCCGGCACCAGTCTGTTCCCCAGAGTTCGAACACAGACCAATGGAGCGACCTCTTTCCAGTACTGTGGCCCCCGTCTGTGGAATGGTCTGCCGGAGCTCCTGAGGGCCGCGGAGAGTGTCGATGTTTTTGAGAACAGGCGTCGGGCGGATGGCTGCTCTGTGTGGTGCCTGTGTGATACCAAATTCTGTACTTTATAAGGCACCGACCAAATTTCATGGTACCGACCGAGGACCGACTCACGTGATATGAAACGGTGCCTTGTTTCCTACCTGTCCGTCATTAATGAGAACTTGTGAGAGAGCCATTCAGCCTGATAAGCACTGGGTGTGTGCGTGTGTTGGACGTGCTACAGTTGTGTGTGCAAATCCCTCTTGTCTTAGTACTGATGTCAAGTTTTGTATGAAATTGCTTATAAATTTTTGTTAATGTATCGACCTAAAAGAGTAAAACTATAGTTCATATAATTGTAAAAATCCTGCCCACCCACCCTCATGCTATACCACATGTCACGGTTTCCCCTCCTTCTGACCGCTCCTCCCGCTAAGACTCCATTTCCCATCATCCCTCTGGCTTCACTTCCTCTATAAATGACCCTTCACCCCACACACCTGTGCTCAGTCATCGATTCATTCATTCATGCTACGAGCTTCATCTAACCCTACCAGGCTTCCGAGCTTCATCCTCAACCTACCAGTAAGTCAGTTTTACTACTTACTTATCGGAGTAGTCCCGCGGCCTCGCTTCCATCGAGAACCGCACGGCTGCTCCGAGATTAACTGCGTGTACGCGAACGCTCAGCGCTAATTACTGCCGCGTTTGAGCCGCACACACGCTACACTCAAACTCACAGAGGTTTCAGCCGATCCGTTCTGACAGGATGACTGAGCCCACAACCGACCCTGCTGAGTTTGAGCGGATGCGTTCTGAGCTGACCCACCTGCGTTCAGTAGTGGACCGCCAGAACCTCCGGATCGAGTCGCTGAACAACACAGTGCTCCAGCTCACGGCGTCCGTCACCGCTCTCCAGCGGCACCAAACGGTTTCAGCTCTGGAACCCCACATCCACCTTCCGGACCGCTGGAACGGAATCGACGGCCGCCCCGATGGATTATTAGCCTCGCTGGACATGTTGTTCGAGTGTCAGCCGACCAAGTACACCTCAGCCTGCTCCCGTGTAGCTCTGTTAACATCGCTGCTGACCGGCCGAGCTCAGGAGTGGGCTGCGGCTCTGTACAATAATAAATCCCCTGCCTGCAACGATTATCCGGCGTTCGTCAAGGAGCTGAAGAAAACGTTCGTCCCTCCCAGCAGCGAGATCGGAGCCGAGTCCCAGCTGCTCAGACTCCGTCAACGGGCCCGTCCTGTGTGCCAGTACGTGGCGGAGTTCCGGACCCTCGCCGCTAAGCTAAAGTGGGAGGACGCGGCTCTGAAGTCCGTGTTCGTCGAGGGACTTGCCGATTACATCAGGGACGAGATGGTGGGTCGCGAGCTCCCCAACACTCTGGACGCTGTAGCGGACCTGGCCCTACAGATCGACCGACGCGTCCTCACTCGCCCCCGCTCCTCGAGAGCCCCTCACCCCGCTGCTCCGGCGGCTCGACCGGTCTCTCCCGGCGCGGCCACGCCCCTCGCCTCTAAAGAGGAACCCATGCAACTGGGTCACCTGACCCCAGAGGAACGGCAGCGCAGATGGAGAGAGGGACGGTGCGCCTACTGCGGATCTTCAGAACATCGCCGTCCTCAGTGCCCACTGCGGCCACCGTCGGGAAACGACGAGACCCGGTAAACGTCAGGGGTGTTTTACCGGGTGCTGCCACTTCCCCCTCAAACCGTTTCCTCCTCAATGTAACCCTCCTATGGGACCAGGGGTCAACTGAACTTGAAGCTCTGTTGGACACAGGAGCAGCCGACAACTTCATAGACCAGAACCTGGTCCACCGTCTCCAGATCCCCCGGTGCAAACTGGACCGTTCGGTTCCGGTCACCTCAGTGGACGGTCACCCCCTTCGTCCTTTCCCGGTCCAACATCAGACCCAACCTATCCAGATGAGAGTGGGGGACCACCATGAAACCATTCAGTTCCTCATCATTTCCGCTCCCTCCACGCCTCTCATCCTGGGTCACTGGTGGTTCTGCCTCCATGACCCGCACATCTCCTGGTCCACCAACCGTCTAGTTCATTGGGGCCCCACGTGCCATCACCACCTCTCCTGCTCCCCCAGCAGAACCACCATAACACCCAACCTTCCTCAGACTCCGCTGGAGGGCGTCCCTGCTCCCTATCAGGACCTGGTCCGGGTCTTTAACAAAGAGCAGGCCTCTACCCTGCCTCCTCACCGCCCCTACGACATGGAGATCCAACTCCAACCGGGTACCACGCCTCTGCGTGGCCGCCTGTTCTCCCTGTCTCCCGCCGAGACACGCTCCATGGACGAGTACGTCTCAGAGGCGCTCCAGCAGGGTTTCATCCGTCCGTCCACCTCCCCAGGGGCTGCCGGTTTCTTCTTTGTCAAAAAGAAAGATGGGGGCCTACGGCCCTGCATAGACTACCGGGGCCTGAACAAGGTCACCATCAGAGACCGTCACCCCCTGCCGCTCATGTCCACTGCCCTCGACTCTCTCTCTCAGGCCCGTATCTACACTAAACTCGACCTGAGGAGCGCCTACAACCTGGTGCGTATTAAGAAGGGGGACGAGTGGAAGACCGCCTTCATCACCCCTACAGGGCACTGGGAGTACCTCGTCATGCCCTTCGGCCTGTGTAACAGCCCCGCCATGTTCCAACGTCTCATCAACGACGTGTTAAGAGACATGTTGGGCCAGTGGGTGTTCGCCTACCTCGACGACATCCTGATCTACTCCCGATCAGAGGCCGAACACGTCCACCACGTCCGGGCTGTGCTCTCCAGGCTCCTGGAGAACCGCCTCTTCTGCAAACTGGAAAAGTGCTCCTTCCACCAGACCTCCGTGGCCTTCCTAGGCTTCATCATTTCGTCCGAGGGCCTCTCTATGGACCCCCAAAAGGTCCGCGCCGTCGCAGATTGGCCTCACCCCACCAGTCTCAAGCAGCTCCAAAGCTTCCTGGGGTTCGCCAATTTCTACCGCCGCTTCATTAAGGACTACAGCTCCATAGTCGCTCCGCTCACCTCTCTAACCAAACCAACCAATCAGCCCCGTCCGTTCTGTCTTCCCCCTACCGCCAACCAAGCCTTCCGAGACCTCATTGGACGGTTTACCTCAGCACCCATACTGCTCCACCCAGACCCCATGAGACCCTTTGTGGTGGAGGTCGACGCCTCCGACGTAGGCGCCGGCGCCATCTTGTCTCAGCGGGGTCCCGACCAAAAACTCCATCCCTGCAGCTACTTCTCCCGCAAGTTCTCCCCCACTCAACAGAAGTACGGTGTGGGAGACCGCGAGCTCCTACCCATTAAATGGGCTCTCGAGGAGTGGAGACAGTGGTTGTTGGGGACGGTGGAGCCATTCACCATCTGGACAGACCACCAAAACCTCATCCACATCCAGTCCGCTAAACAGCTCAACCCTCGCCAGGCCCGATGGGCCCTCTTCTTCGAACCCTACAACTTCCGGCTGTCCTATCGACCCGGTTCCAAGAACCACAAGGCTGACACTCTGTCCCGTCAATTCACGCACTCTGCTCCCTCTCAAGACCCCAGTCCCATCTTGCCGTCCCAACGGTTCCTGGCCCCTCTCCACTGGCCCCTGGAGGACTCTATCCGAGCAGCACTCCCCAATGACCCGGCTCCTCCAGAAACTCCCAACAACCGCCTCTACGTTGCCACAGGCTGTCGTCAGGAAGCCCTCACGTGGGCTCACTCCTCACCTTTGTCCGGCCATGCGGGCTTCGCCAGGACCCTCAAGCTCCTCCAGCGGGCCCTCTGGTGGCCGCAAATGGCGAAGGATGTTAAGGAGTACACCTCTGCCTGCGACGTCTGCGCCCGCTCCAAGTCCCTTAACCAGCCAGCCTCTGGGTCCCTTCAACCCCTTCCAGTCCCTAAACGGCCGTGGTCCCACATAGGACTGGATTTCGTCACCGGCCTCCCAGTCGTGGACGGTCTGGACACCATACTCACCATCACGGACCGCTTCTCCAAAGCCATCCACCTGGTGGCCCTCACTGGCCTCCCCACGGCCAAGCGCACTGCGGAACTCCTCCTTGAGCACGTGGTGCACCTGCACGGCTTCCCCACGGATGTGGTGTCCGACCGAGGCCCCCAGTTCACCGCCCGGTTCTGGAAGGCGTTCTGTCGTCTGGTGGGTGCTACGTCCAGTCTCTCGTCCGGCTACCACCCTCAGACCAACGGCCAGACTGAGAGGGCCAATCAGCAGCTAGGACGTTACCTCCGCTGCTTTGTCTCCACCCAGCCGTCGCTCTGGCCCAAATACCTCCTGTGGGCGGAGCTCTCCCACAACATTCACGTCTCCTCTGCCACCAGCCTGTCTCCATTCGAGGTGTGCTACGGCTACCAGCTGCCCATCTTCGGTTACCAGGAACCGGAGGTGGAAGTTCCCGCTGCCCAGAACATGGTCCGTCGGTGTCGGCTGGCCTGGGTCAAAGCTCGTGCTGCTATCGCTCGGGCCCAGTCCCAGTACGTCCGCCAGCATCGCCGCCGTCACCGGCCCGGTCCCTCGTTCCAGCCCGGCGACAAGGTCTGGCTCTCCACCTCCAACCTGCGCCTCCGGACCGAGTCCAGGAAGCTCACCCCTCGCTTTATTGGTCCTTATGTCATCGACCACTCCATCAACCCTGTCGCCTACCGTCTTCGTCTTCCTTCGACTCTCAAGATCCATCCTGTCTTTCATGTCTCTCAGCTCAAGCCCTGCGTCTCCTCGCCCCTGGTGCCCTCTCTCTCTCCTCCGCCTCCTCGCTTCGTCGACGGCGACCGGGTCTACACTGTTCGGCGCATCCTGGACGCCCGTCGTCGAGGTCGTGGGTGGCAGTACCTCGTGGACTGGGAGGGTTACGGCCCTGAGGAACGCTCCTGGGAACCCGCTCGCTCCATTCTGGATCCGACCCTCATCTCTGACTTCCGTGCCCGTCAGTTTAGGGCTTCTGGAGCCGCCCCTGGAGGGGGGGTACTGTCACGGTTTCCCCTCCTTCTGACCGCTCCTCCCGCTAAGACTCCATTTCCCATCATCCCTCTGGCTTCACTTCCTCTATAAATGACCCTTCACCCCACACACCTGTGCTCAGTCATCGATTCATTCATTCATGCTACGAGCTTCATCTAACCCTACCAGGCTTCCGAGCTTCATCCTCAACCTACCAGTAAGTCAGTTTTACTACTTACTTATCGGAGTAGTCCCGCGGCCTCGCTTCCATCGAGAACCGCACGGCTGCTCCGAGATTAACTGCGTGTACGCGAACGCTCAGCGCTAATTACTGCCGCGTTTGAGCCGCACACACGCTACACTCAAACTCACAGAGGTTTCAGCCGATCCGTTCTGACACCACAACTCTGTGGAAAGACTTGATGACTCAGCTCTTGAATATGGAGGTAAACACAGCTTAATAACCAATACCTATTACAAGAGGGGGTTAAGGTTGTGTTTTCATGAGTGTTGTGAGAGTAAAATGGATAATTGACATATAGTATACATGTGTACAGCCACCTGAAGAATCTATCTGTATGAGTTAAAGCAGTATAAATGTTAGTTAAGTGACTCATTAATAGATCTGTAGCAACAAAATGTTACAAAGAAATCAAGCAAGTACACATACACAAGACAAATACACTCAGGAGACACATTTAGAGGGGCACACATTAACCACAAACTATCATTAATCACAAACGGAGCATTAGCATGCTACGGCGAACACTTGCAGATTAATTAGTTCCTCCAATCATGGTAAAATATATAGGATAACACCAAAGAGCGAGGCTGTGGGTTGCAGAGCTGGTAGAAAAAGAAGAATCATCCTACACACTGTGTACCCCTGAGGAACCTGGTCAGTGTTAATGGGACAAGTTATCAACAGCAGCTTGAGGCTAACTCTCCCTCTATTGAGCTGTGCTGCACATATAACCACAAAAAGCCTTTCAGTATGCAGATGCTTTACAGCTGTAGCAAAATACTTTTAGAAAGGAGGACATTTTAATTGTCACAAAGTTTGTGGCCTCAGTTTGTAATGATTGTAGTATAAACTCCAGAAAGTTATGAAGGGTACTCAGATAATCAGCAAAGTATTTTTATTTAAATGAAAATAAACCTTATCCCCTCTCCAAAAAATATAGTTTTACTGCATTTGTGACAAAGGCTTCAGAGCCATCCAGAAAGTCCAGCAGCATCAAGATTGTCTCCTAAAGTTGATCCAGATGTGGGATCAGTCCACCATCAGTCCACATCTTGTTCAGGAATCTCAGCAGCTGTGAGTCCATCTGACGCTCAGTGAAGAGAAGACTTCTGGAGGATGGTCTGGTGTCAAGAAGGGCAGCAAAGAAGCTACGTCTCTCCAAGAAAACCTTCAGGGACAGACTGATGTTCTGCTAAAGCTCCAGGGATTGGACTGCTGAATAAAGTAATTTTCTCTGAATCTCCTTTCTGATTGGTTGGAGCATCTGGAAAAAACTTTCTGGGGAAGAAAAGGTAAATGAAAAAAGCATCCTGACACCATTCATGTGCTGGTTGCAGAGTGGACCCACCCAGTTTAGTCTCCGAACAGTCATGGTAATGGTACCTAAAGGCCATATCCAGGGGAATCCAAACTAGGGCTGGGACGACGCGTCGACGTAATCGATGACGTCGACGCGTAAAATACGTCGACGCAAAAAATGTGCGTCGATGTGTCATCGCTTTCAAAACAAACATGGCGCCAGTGAGTAAATCAGTCCACCCGGACTCGTAGTTAAAAAGTATGGGACTATTTTAGCAGAAAAGGAAGCGAATCAGTCGTTTGTCGGCTTTGTAAAATGGAAATGGCCGATCATAAAAGCACGACGGTGCACCAGCATCTCAAACGGCATCCAGGAGCAGCTTCCGCAAATGAAAAAACACCGAAAGTTTTCTACTTTTTTACTAACGCTAGTTTTTACTAGGGGTGCAACGGAACGCTGGTTTTTACTAGGGGTGCAACGGATCGTCACTGACCCTGATCCCTATGGATCGCCCTCTATACTGTAGTTTGGAACGCATGTGTTCCGGGCGACGCATGTGTTCCGGGCGACGCATGTGTTCCGGGCGACGCATGTGTTCCGGGCGACGCATGTGTTCCGGGCGACGCAGCGCTCGCTAAATCATCTCCGACACTCTGCTTATATGCTTGCGCGCTCTGAATCTGCAAATAATTCCCCTCTGAGAAAGATGTTCGTTTTGCCATCACGTGTAGAGGTTCAGGCTGTTGGAGTCGGTCGTTTTAGTTCACCAGAACAAAGATCCCTGATCAATATCTGGTCAAGTCTGTTGCGCGCCCGCGGAGCAGCTGATTCCTCTGTCTCTCTCTGTCAGCTAGAATAATCATCTCTCTGATAGACAAACGAGACTCATCTATTTCTGTCTAAGATAACGTAGTATGTTGGGCTTTTATACGTGCTAATGGACGTTAATATAACCGGAGTTCTAGCAGGAGGCTCAGAGCAGCGCCTGGAGCGTCACGCCCCTCCGCCCAGCTGTGACCGCAGGGAGAGACTAGTTTCACAGAAACAGGTCTGTGACCCCAGAAATTTGCATTTAAGTCTATCTCCCTCATTAATTAGTTTTAATATGATTCAATATTATTATTATTAATATTATTATTTATTGGTTAATATAGCCCTTTACAACAGTCAGCTAGACAGCCAAAGTGCTTTACAAGCCTAAGTAAAAGCAAAAATACATATAAAAGAATGCATTAAAAACAAACAAAACTAAGAATTAAAAGGAATCAGAAAACTGGAATAAAAGTCAACACTACGGAGTGTTAAAAGCCTTCCTGAATGAAAAAGTTTTAAGACTGAATTTAAAAAGGCCCAGATCAGTGACTAGTCGTAGGTCCAATGGAAGCTGGTTCCAGAGTCGGGGTGCCGCCACAGAGAAAGCCCAGTCACCCCAGTGTTTATATCTGGTCCTCTGAACTTTTAGAAGAAACTGGAATGAAAATTGTATTGAAGCATTGGATTGACATCTTGAGTTAAATGTTGTACTACTACAAACTTTATTTTCAAGTTTTTTATTAAAATGTGTTCAAATGAAGAAATTTGTGTTTATTTCATTGAGATACTTAAAATAGCAAATGTCAAATTACTATACAAGTCAAATAATGGGGAAATAATAGGTAATCGAATCGAATCAAAATCGAATCGAATAGAAAAATGAATCGTTAGATGAATCGATGCATCAAAAAAATAATCGCTAGATTAATCGATTACAAAAATAATCGTTTTACCCAGCCCTAATCCAAACATGCAACAACAGTTTGGTGATAAACAGTGTATTATCAAGCATGATGAAGAACTATGATGACATGATGAAAGTCAACCAGGAAACTCCCCAGACCTTAATCCCACTGAGAACTTAGAAATAGAAAAGCAAAACCCTCTTAATTCTGACAAACCTGAAGTACTGATGATGAAGAATGGGCTGCCCTCCACCCGGATCTGGTTGATTGCATGTCAGGATGAACTTAGAGGTCTAGAAGAAGAAGGACCAACACTAAAGATCTTGACTCCTGGCAGAATTGCATGTAATTGTCAATATACCCTTTTAAGCTGATTAAATGCTTGTAACTAATTTAGAAACCTTCCAATTCTGGACTACGGTGACATCATCTACAAAATGGCTTCATGCTCTGCCCTAAAAAAAACTGGACATTATTTATCACTCAGCCATCCGTTTTGTCACTAACGCTCCCCTCCACACTCACCACTGAGATCTCTATAAACTGGTGGGCCGGCACTCCCTTCACACCACTGGCTTCTTTTTGTTTACAAGACAATTCTGGGCAAGACACCTCTCTCTGTCCTCTCTTCTTCACCTTGCTCATAATAATGATCACACTAGGTCTAGTGAATATATTAAGCTCATCTTCCCAAACACCTCTACTCAGGGCCGGCCCTGAGCTGAATGGTGCCCTAGGCGAAAAATGATTTTGGCGCCCCCTACTGCCCAGAACAGAAACAACGTAACTTTTGCAAATTCTAAGTAGTAAGCAATGTACTAAAGTTGGATAAACTTGAACTGATGACATTCATTCATATAATAAGTAGGGGACACAACAGCATGATAGCCCTTTAGTCTTAGCTAACTTGCTAAATGATGGGTCCAGGAAAAATGTTCACAATTTCATGTATATTAATTAAATACCTCTACTTTGGGCCCGTTTTTCCTCATCATCATGCATTATCAGCAGTGTTGGGCAAGTTACTTCAAAACTGTAATGCATTATTACTTGTTACTGTCATTTTAAAGTAATCCCTTACATTACAATATTACTGTTTTTTAAATGTAAGGCATTACACTACTTTTGCATTACTTTTAGTTACTCTCATCAAAATAACTGTAAATATGGATTTGACCATGTAATGAGCTCATTCTACATCCAGTGGAAGGTCATGTGATGGATACATGGAGATATCCAAATACCTGGATATTAACCCATCCATCCATCCATCCATCCATCCATCCATCTATCCATCCATCATTTATTATCCATCATCCATTCATCCATCCATTTATCATTCATCCATCATTATCCATCTATCATCCATATCTCTCCATATATCCCTACCTATCCATATATTATTCCATCATATCTATATACAGTATATTTAAATCTATGTAATGCCGGCAAAGGCGTTACTATCTCTCTGAATTCTGACCTCCGGTTCATCAATACAATAACTCATCTTTTGTCCCAATAACTTGGATTAAAATGACTCTTTTATTATGTTGTAACCTGAATCAACATTCCTTCCAGGACCCGGTCGTGTCGGAAGACTAAGAAGATTTCCTTTAATTAATAATTAAACTTAAGAACTCTTTGATGTCTCATTCTAAAAGACACCACCTTTAATCCACTGTCCAGAAATGTCTTAATATGATTAATTCATTTTCTTCCAGTATTCATGAATGTTGATGGTGCATCAGTATTATTTTATGGTTTCTACTTTTGCTAAAAGGTTAAAGCATATTAATAATACATCTAACTTCCTGGGTTCCTTAATGACGAGAACCACGTGACTTGGTAACTACTTCCCATTGGGCCACGCGTCCAAAGTTCCCTCTGTCCGGTTTCCTGTCTGGAAGCTAAACAGTTCTCGTTTGACCCTACACGAGAGAACACGGCCTCCGTTTTCTCCGTTACACGGAAGGCTTTGATGCCGACCGAGCTCGTGGGTAAACCAGCCTCACCGGTCGAGGACATTGCTCCGGCTAAGAAGCCAGACACCATCTGTCTGCTTCTTTTCACCTGCCATGGGAAAGCCGGTTAGCCTCTGCGCCCGCCGACCATGGACCAGCTAGACCGGCTCGACAGACTCCTCCGTGCCTGCGGTAACGTTACGTTCACCGGGGATAACTCTGAGATTCGTCAGATCAACGATCACACCGACGAACCTCCACCTCACGCCGAGGCGATCTGGAGCGGTCTCAGCAGGTATCAACTCCGATCTGGGTAAACTGAGGCTCTTGATAAATAACACTCCTGTCAACTTAGCTCAGTTCTCCTCCTAACTAGCTCCGACTCCCTAGAGATGTTAATATCTCACGGGCTCTCGTCATTAACTCTCAGCTTAATAATATCAGAAGAATCTCTTAAGATGCAACCATCTACCTCATATCTGTCTGTTCGTTCAATCTGTTTCTTTAATAACATAACTGTAGTCTAAGTCTGCTTCTGGGTTATAACTTCCAAATATAACGTACGTAGGTCTTCCCTTTGAATCAGAAAGAACCTGAAGTCCTGCATAACCATTAGTTTAGTGAAGGTAGCTAACAGTGATTAGCATTAAAACCGACAAAACTAAGCTAATAACTTTGCAGAAGTGTGTTCGTATTATAACAATAAAATCAGGTTATATTACGCTACATAAATGGCGAGCCAGGCCAGGTTCTAAACATTAAATGGCTAACCCAACTAGCCCTTTAAACTAAATTCATAAAAGTCTACGTATAATATTTCGGTAATAAACCTTAGCAAGCTACAGGCTAATGCTAACTGAGCTAACAGATAACGAACAGCTAAGATAAGAACTTCAGTGCCACGTCAGCTATCAACCAAAGTCTAAAAACTTTATAAC
>SSNR01000731.1:0-32013 GCA_006937965.1 Callopanchax toddi | reverse complement strand
CTTTTCTACTCTTGACATCGCTTCTGGATTCTGGACCATACCGGTCCACGAATCCGACCAACACAAGTTGGCTTTCACCTTTGCCAACCGCCAATACACCTTCACACGGTGTCCATTCGGCTACTCTAACTCTCCCTCTGAGTTTAACATCTTCTTAAACAAGGCATGTCCCGACGCTCGTCAGCGCGGAACCATCATCTATGTCGACGACATTCTGGTTGGACAACCATCGTTAGATGAACACCTAGCCGAGCTGGACCACGTAATGGGTCAGCTAACAGCGGCAGGTGCAAAAATATCTGTCTCAAAGGGTCAATGGTGCAGATCTGAGGTACAGTTCGTTGGCCTCCGTGTGGGACCACACGGGGTGCAGCCACAGCTGGGTCGGATACAAGGTGTCACCACCATTAAGGCTCCAACGAACGTCACTGAACTTCGGAGCTTTCTTGGGGTGTGCAACTACTCCCGCCAGTTTGTGGAAAATTATGCAGAGTTAGCGCGACCGCTAAACAAACTGCTAAAGAAAGATGTGCCTTTTGAGTGGACAGAGCAACAACAGCAGGCCATGGAGTCACTCAAGGCCGCGTTGTGCTCCGCTCCCTGCCTCGCTCTTCCCGATTGTAACAAAGAGTTCCATCTGGAAGTGGGTTTCTCTACCCAATGCTTGAGCGCCGGTCTGTACCAACAGCACGACTGCGACAAGCGTGTCGTAGCCTACGCTAGTAGGCCCCTGAATGGTCCAGAGCTAAAGTACTCTGACTGTGAAAAAGCCCTGCTGTCCACCATGTGGGCAGTTAAACACTTTTCCAACTTCATTGGGGGCCAGAAAATCATCATTGAGACTCAACACCAGCCCGTGACCTTCTTGAACAGTCAACGCATCAGAGATGGTGTGGTGACTAATGCACGCATTGCTTCTTGGCTTTTAGCGCTGCAAAGCTTCGACATCGAGGTGCGCTATAATCTTAAGAAAAGCAACGCTCTTGGCACGGGGTTGGCTGCCTGCCAACATTGTTCTGACGACTCTGGTGCGGCTAGCCCGCCTCCAGTGAGTCCAAGGGTTCTGGAGAACCCCAATCACCATTACTTTGACAAAACCCTCTGTGAGGGAATGACCACAGCCTACGTTGATGGCAGCTCCTTTCGCCATGACAAAGACAGAAGCTCTGGCGTGGGCGTAGTGTGGCTTGATGATGGAAAAGAAGAATCTTGGTGCTATAGATTGGGACCCCAGTCTTCGCAATATGCGGAGGTGGCTGGGATTCTGATAGTCCTCCAGGTGGCAGCGAACCGAGGCGTTCGCAACCTGGTGATTCGCACCGACTCCGACTATGCTCGGCTCAGTTTCACCTGTCACTTTCCCTCGTGGAAAGATAATGGGTTCTTGACCTCCAACCGGAAACCTGTCAGACACAGAGACCTCTTTGTCGCCTGCGACGCCTTAGTGACCTCAAATGACATGCACATTTATTGGCACAAGGTCAAAGGTCACTCAAAGACCCCTGGCATGGACAAAGAAAAGAATGACCTTGCCGACTCGTTGGCTAAACAGGGTGCCCACTGTGGCACGCCATGGTACTTTGACTCCCAGGGACCCCCTGAGAGTGACACTTCTCATTCACGTGCACCTGCAGAGGTGTGCGTGGTGACGCGAGCTCAAGCCGCCAAGACGCCCTCCGACCAACCGTCGGATGGGTTTGTCTCTGTCACTCCAGCTGTCTCTGAAAACGACATTGTCTCTCTCCAGGACCAGGACCCTGCTATCAGCAGGATGATCCGGTTTCTGGCTGATCCAAAAACTTCTCAACCCTCTCCAGCCGACCTTGACTCTATACCTGAACTTCGTTCTCTCTTTCNTGTAATGCCGGCAAAGGCGTTACTATCTCTCTGAATTCTGACCTCTGGTTCATCAATACAATAACTCATCTTTTGTCCCAATAACTTGGATTAAAATGACTCTTTTATTATGTTGTAACCTGAATCAACATTCCTTCCAGGACCCGGTCGTGTCGGAAGACTAAGAAGATTTCCTTTAATTAATAATTAAACTTAAGAACTCTTTGATGTCTCATTCTAAAAGACACCACCTTTAATCCACTGTCCAGAAATGTCTTAATATGATTAATTCATTTTCTTCCAGTATTCATGAATGTTGATGGTGCATCAGTATTATTTTATGGTTTCTACTTTTGCTAAAAGGTTAAAGCATATTAATAATACATCTAACTTCCTGGGTTCCTTAATGACGAGAACCACGTGACTTGGTAACTACTTCCCATTGGGCCACGCGTCCAAAGTTCCCTCTGTCCGGTTTCCTGTCTGGAAGCTAAACAGTTCTCGTTTGACCCTACACGAGAGAACACGGCCTCCGTTTTCTCCGTTACACGGAAGGCTTTGATGCCGACCGAGCTCGTGGGTAAACCAGCCTCACCGGTCGAGGACATTGCTCCGGCTAAGAAGCCAGACACCATCGGTCTGCTTCTTTTCACCTGCCATGGGAAAGCCGGTTAGCCTCTGCGCCCGCCGACCATGGACCAGCTAGACCGGCTCGACAGACTCCTCCGTGCCTGCGGTAACGTTACGTTCACCGGGGATAACTCTGAGGTTCGTCAGATCAACGATCACACCGACGAACCTCCACCTCACGCCGAGGCGATCTGGAGCGGTCTCAGCAGGTATCAACTCCGATCTGGGTAAACTGAGGCTCTTGATAAATAACACTCCTGTCAACTTAGCTCAGTTCTCCTCCTAACTAGCTCCGACTCCCTAGAGATGTTAATATCTCACGGGCTCTCGTCATTAACTCTCAGCTTAATAATATCAGAAGAATCTCTTAAGATGCAACCATCTACCTCATATCTGTCTGTTCGTTCAATCTGTTTCTTTAATAAAATAACTGTAGTCTAAGTCTGCTTCTGGGTTATAACTTCCAAATATAACGTACGTAGGTCTTCCCTTTGAATCAGAAAGAACCTGAAGTCCTGCATAACCATTAGTTTAGTGAAGGTAGCTAACAGTGATTAGCATTAAAACCGACAAAACTAAGCTAATAACTTTGCAGAAGTGTGTTCGTATTATAACAATAAAATCAGGTTATATTACGCTACATCTATAAACATATCTCTCTGCACAAGCTCCTTATTCATTAGTTTGACTGACTCCTACCTCCACCTGTGTGCTTCTCCTCCACCTGTCTGCTCCTCCCTCCTGCAGCAGAGGCTGCATGACTCGCGTTTCCTCTGCTCAGTGGGCGAGAGAGTGAACTCTCCAACTTCTGACGTGAATAACAGAGTGACTCTTTATCATGAAACTTCTTCTCAGTTCGCTCGCTTCAGTTTACGGAGCGCTGGATGCGCTCATATGTCTTAACGGGCCTTGGATCCCGTGAGCGCGCACGACTCGGGCCGCGTTTTCCCTCTGGACCGAGTTCAGAACCGAACCACGCATGAGTTTCAGACCGGACAGAACCGGACTTGTTTCACTGGCTGCAGATTTACTCATCTCTGCTCTGTCTGACCACATTTTTTGCTGAGTGACGTTTCTCCTCTGAAGAGCCCACCACCTCAATCCGGGTTAAACGTGCACTGTAACGCGCACTGACGTTAAAATATTACAGCTTTTTTTCTGTAATGCCTTACATTACTGCGTTACCGAAAAAAGCAATGCATTACAGCAATTAATAACCTTTGGAAGTCGTTACTCCCAACACTGATTATCAATAAACAACCGGACGGAGGGATGCGCGCAGCGCTCCTCTCCCCCACCTTACCTGATCACAGCGGCAGTAGCAGGTAGCCATGGGGCGCCACCGTTGACTGTTCATGCAGCAAAAGTTGTGCTTTTTTATTTATTTATTTAGTTTATGTATTTATTTATTTATTACTTACTTTGCTCTTTACATGAGATGAATGGTGTGTCCAGCAGTTTGTCAAAAAAAAAAAATTTTAAGGGACAATTTGGCGCCCCCTCCAGCAGAGGGCGCCCTAGGCAATTGCCTAATCAGCCTATGCCCAAAACCGGCCCTGCCTCTACTGTCTTTGGCCTTTGCAGCAGCATCTGGCTGGAACACTCTACAAAACACCCTGAAACTTGCGACTTTGACATCTATTACAACCTTTAGATCTAAACTTTATCAGATTATAACTGACTGCTGCTCTTGTTGATCACCTAGAAGACACTTATTTACATAAATTCACACATTCAATTTCCTGCATGATGTAATGATTCTCCTGCATGATGTGCATTTATTTTTCAGATCCAGATTCAAATTTTCTATTGCCCATTGCCTATTATGTTTGATCTGTACTTAAGTGTTCATCTGTTTTGTTGTTATTGTTGTTTTTGCACCTCCTTCCAAGACCTCTTGGCCAGGTCATGTTTGTAATGAGAACATGTTCTCAAACATTTTACCTGGTAAAATAAAAGTTGAATAAAGAAGAAACATCTGACAAATGTCTCTAAAATCAATGAAGGAGCATAATGTAGGAAAACCAATTCTCATCAATCTCAAAACCTTAGTCTGTGGATCTGCATACAGTACAAGGACTACAGGAGAGACAGAGTTCTTAGGGTGCTGAAACTTGGCAGGTTAAAATTCTTCTTCTTAAAAAAACTGAGGACACCCATCTTCCCTCTGTGACCCCACTAATGCTGGCACTGAATTCAGGCTGTAAAGGGAATACACTTCTCTTTTCCAGGCTAGTAAGACCAGTGGTCACACCAGCTGGACCAAAATTAAGAAAAAAGGCTTCAAATAAAAGAAATAAACTCCAGTTTTAGTTGTTATTTGCGAGAAAGATAAACTTTTAAATCCCTTTTCAAAAGCAAGAAAAAAACCTAAAATTGTGGTCAGTAATACCTGTAATAAGGTTTATAGACTCTGCAGGAATAAAGTGACCTTATTGGTCAGTAGAGCACGTCAAACATTTTGACATTTTACAGTAAACTAAATCACACCCTGACAGTGGACTCAACACCATGACCTAAACATTTTCATTCGTCCAAATGAACTGGAGGGATTTTTTTCCTCGTTTGCTCTGGTCTGTCCCGTCCAGTTTTCTTCTTTATTTTTCTTCATCAACGCCAGATTTCTGCGCTCCTCTGGTAGAAATTGAGATGAAAGCTTCAACCTTAATTTTCCACTTAGCCCGTGTCACATTGTATCCTTGACCAAATCCTTGAGCCTCAATCCCCCCCAAAAAGGCTGGTACCATTTAGTAAACCCATACTGAAGTTAGAATTAGCTGGTCTCAGTTTCAAGTAGGAACATGACCATTTGAATTAAATCAACACCAAGCTGCCTTCTCTTTTTTATCTGCTTTCCCCAAATGTCTTTCCAGCTTTACCCCCTCTGTATTTATGAGTTTCTGCACACACACACACACACACACACACACACACACACACACACACACACACACACACACACACACACACACACACAGACACACACATCCCAGCCCCCACCGGCTTTTCTCCAAGTTCCATAATCTGCTTAAAAACCTGTGGGCTGTGCTGTCTGTGTGGTGCAATCAGGCATCACCAAATGCACTGAGACAAGAGAGGAGCGGGTGAGGAGAGGCTAACGGGGTTGTCTGAAATGAATCTGAATTTGTATAAAGAAGGTGGTAGAGGGGCAGATATATTTCCATTTAAATACATCTTATTCACATGATTTGGCAGGTTGTTTCCATGGCAACAGTGGCCCATCTTCAAATTGTGTGTGTGTGTCTATTTCCCTATGTGTGTGTGTGAGTCGGGACCCCTTAGCTTGACAACTTTAGCTGGTTAGTTTCGCTGCAGAGGTCGGGGCCGGCCAGTCACTCTCAATTCAGAGGAGATTTTACTGTTGCTCTTTTCACCAACATCAAATAGAGCGTCTACACTGCTCAGCTCTAAGGTTTCCTCTAAAGTACACTGCAGTCATAGCAAGTTATTATAGTCCTCTGCACTGTTCCTTTTCTCTTAAAAAAAGACAGAAAATTGAGGACATCCCTGACTGAAAATTCAGAAAGCATCAAGTGTTTCAATCTGAGAGGAGTTCAAACTAAATATCATTTAGTGTGCTCTTTGTTTAATCTCAATGAAACTCTGGTGATATGATCTGCTTTCCAGTGGTGCACTTTTATTTCCTTTTTAGTAGCTTGTAGGTCATTAAAGCTGCAGTCTGGAGTAGTTTTTATGTATCAAAGTTTTATAAATGTTTCAAATGTTCAGTTCCATCTATGATATATGGGTAGGGCTCCACAACATTTGTTACTCTTAAGATCCTCCTTCTTTCCATAGACCCCTATGCAATTCTCACTAACCACTACATTTTTTAAGCCAATAGAATTTGAGTTTCCGCATTTTCAGCTGTCAATAAATGTGCATGCATATTGCACAAACCTGTAAAGGTGGGGCCATGCACACGACGCCCCGTGTCTTCCTGTTTACAGTTGCCATATTGGAAGAGTGCAGCCGGTCATGGAGAAGTTGGAACAAACTTCTGCTAACATTCCCCAGCTGCTGAGGGCTAAAGTCAGCTTCAGAAAGAAAAACAAAGAAAAGTCTGATGACTAAACGTTCCAAAAAATGCTTTTGAGACCAAAGTGATGTGCGTGCACAATTGTAGAGGTGGGGTTAGAGCATGGATGTAGATTTGGCACAGACGGAGGTGACGCGTCTCCACCCAATACCCAGAAATCACTGAATTGTCCGCAGTCTGGGTACTGGTGGGGACACGTAAATAACTCGATCCAAGGATGCAGAAATAGCGCTGCATCCCCACTAAGTGCAGCTCAGTGGACCAAGGTGCTGTCCAGCTGTGCGCGGACCTGTGTCCAGTTGAAGGAGGCGTGTCTGGATTGACCAACGTGAGTCCCGCTCTGAGCCGCCCACGCCAACAACACCTGCCCTGGGTTTGGATGTGGACTGGGCTGGACTGGCCATCTGGCATGTTCCTGCTGGACCAATAACTTTGGGACGGTCCTGGATCTGAGCGGCTTCCTGTTTCAGGCACATGCTTGAAAAACACACCCCATCCTGTCCTGGTTCCCACCAATGTCAAGACCAAATCTATGCCATTGGGTTAGAGGGAGCGGGAGGGGGGAGAAGGGATGTTTAGGAGGGGCCTTGATTCAATGGATTAAAAATGTTCTCTCTTGCTCAAATTCTCTGGACTGCAACTTTAAATTATTCTCTTTCTCTGATTGATTAGATGAATCCTTTTTATAATAACTCTTATTTGGCATTAAAACACTAAAAAAACTTGAATAAAGTTTACATTTCCAACAGAGGTTGGTCATGACCAATCAAGTTCCAGAGCGGTGTTAAAATGTTCCTGCTGACTTTTTCCACGTAGTTTGAGAGCCAGTGATCAGATCATAAAAACATTGCATTGGTGAAAGGTAGCTCTGTTTTCAGGACATGGATGATGAATAAAAAAGTTGAAGTACCTCTCAGGATTTTATAATTATATTCAGTCCAACAACAAACAGTATTTTGTGTCATTAACAAGTCTGAATGCTGTAACACTAAATACTGTATGTTATGTGATCCATTAGACAGAGGAAACTAAAGTAAAGATCTTTGTCCAACTACAGCAATCCAGCTGGAAAAATAACCAAATGCATCCTATCAGCACAAACATTACACCAACCATCAGCACAGAACCCCCATCTCCAACTCAGATGCTCTAAAACCAAACTGCTTGTCTTCCCATCCACACAGCCTTATATTTCAGTCCAAACTGAACCCCAACAATTCCTAATTTAATTATTTTATGGAGGCAGATTATACAATTTATACCAGCAGATGTTGGAGGATATAATAGACTGACCGGTCCCATTCAGAAGCATGACTGAATAGACTAAAGTAGTCATGTGATGATGAGTTCAGCCTTTCTGTAAGCTGCAGCATCATGAGACACCATAACTACGGGTAGGCAGGATGGAAGGACGAGGGATTTAAAGCTGTTTGAGTTGTTGTGACGAAGCCATCAAAAATGGAGGCCATGCACTAAAGCTAACAGGATTACTTCCTTATAAATTGAGAGATCATTGAGTGTCAGGAAACTGGGACCCCATGCTGTCTCTCTAGACCAGGGGGTACATTGAGGTTTGGGGTGTTGGTGAGCGGTTGTATTCACTTATTTGCAGATGGAGCAGTAAGCCAGACGGAGCAGGATCTGACAGACTGCAGGAAGGGAGAGCTGGGAGCTGCCTTATTCCAGACAGAGAAGTTCACAGAGCTGATTCTGATTGAAAATTTCACAATAGCCCTCCTGCTGCGCGGCTGCAGCTGTGGGGGTGAATGCTAAAGGACTGGTGATGAATTGAGGTGGGATTGGGTGAGTGGTGGAGAGGCAGAGGCAGTGTGACATAAAAGCAGGTGTGACTGAATGTGTGTTTGCCTCAAAGCATCAGTGCTGGTAGACACTGCTCTGTGCTGTAGCTTTCTGCAGAAAACGTTAAAGTGCCCATGACATCGGTTTCCATGTTTTCTGACTTATCTATCATGTTGCAACGTTGAGTTCTCACCTTAAACCTGCCAGAAAGAGCAAAAAATGGCGTCCATCTGTCTCCTAGTACAGCCAGTGAGAAGTTCTTCTAGATTTCAGACCCAGGATTCAAACAGTTTTTTTCACTCCAGCCCGCTATGAGGTCATAGTGATCCGGACTTGCTTATATGGTAAATTCTCCGCCCACATGCACGTTCACGACAACTGGAGCGAGGCAGTGCCGCCGCCATTGCCCATAGACCGTGTAGTGTTTAGTTTCATTTTCGTTTCTCTTTCACGCGACGACACTGCCCCCTACTGCAGCAGAAGTGTCAGGCTACCAAATAAGGAGAAACCCAGCAGAACCGGAAGGCGGCGCTTTCTTCTGATCTCTGAGTTGCTCGTTAGGAAATAATTACAGCGTATTTTGAGTTATAATGGTGCAACGCTGATCTAGAGGCATCAAAGATTACACCTGTTTAATATAAAGTGATTTAAATATGGAGTCACAGGCACTTTAACACTGTTAGCATTTATTTCAGGATCTGCATTAGTTTGGGATTAATTCGTTTGTTTTCTTAACCTCTTCATCTGTAGGGGAGCTTGTTTCTATCAGTCACTGAGTGAGAGGCAGGGGCTATGGAGACAGACAAGACAGACAACCATTCATAGACTCACTCACACACCTAGAGACGATTTAGAGTCCCTGGTTCACGCGGCAGCATGCATGTTTTTGGTCAGTGGGAAGAACCCAAATGAAACCCTTGGATGCATAAAGACAACCTGCTAACTTCACACGGATAGGTAGCAGCCAGGTTTTAAAGCTACAACTTTCTTGCTGAGAGACAACAGAGCTACCAGCTGCATAACACAGCCCATATAATTATACACATATTATATGAATATTGTGGATATTGGCTGCATGGTGGCGCAGCTGGTTAGCACTGTTGCCTCGCAGCAAGGAGGTCGTGGGTTCGCATCCCGGCTCTGCGGCCTCTCTGCGTGGAGTTTGCATGTTCTCCCCATGCGTGCGTGGGTTTCCTCCGGGTACTCCGGTTTCCTCCCACAGTCCAAAGACATGACTGTCAGGCTAATTGGGCTGGTAAATTGTCCTTAGGTGTGAGTGGGTGCGTGGTTGTTTGTCTCGTTCGTCTCTGTGTGGCCCTGCGATGGACTGGCGACCCGTCCAGGGTGTCCCCCGCCTCTCGCCCCTTGACCGCTGGAGATAGGCACCAGCTGCCCCCGCGACCCTCTGTGGAGGAATAAGCGGCTACAGAAAATGGATGGATGGATGGATTGTGGATATTATACACATATGACCTAGAGGAAGAGAAACTGTCCTTCATGTGGGAGAGCCGTGCTCAAACTTCAGCCTGACCACGTGTTGAAGTATGTGTCAGCAAGGTGCTGAACCCCCAACCTCCTCCTGGGCACCATCCAGTCTGACAGCCCACTCAAACAATGGGGATGGGTCAAAAGCAGAGAGGACTTTCCCTATAAGGGGATCAATAAAGAATAAAGTATAAAGCTCTGTTTGCTTCAGCATACAGATGTTCTAAAAATCTCCAGGTTCCATTCTTTTATCATCTTTGTGTGGAATCAAACTTACATTTGAAGCATAAAGAGTTTATTTATTTTGAAAAACATTTCATGTTTCAGTTTTTCAAATTTAATCTCAAACACACAAAAAAAACCTTCAACTTCAACACAAGACCGAAAGTATGGCAGCACATTAGGCTCAATCAGCCATTGGCTAAAGGGACTTCTGTAGGCTGATTGGAACTTATTAAGGAACAGAGGATTGTTAGCGGACTGGACTAGGACATACGGACTCCAGATAGTCACTCTGATTGTCTCTAACAATGTGGGAGACGTGGACCACAGACCTTCATCATCTTATACAGCTGAGTGCTGAGTAAGCTGAGGACGTTGCCTGAAGCAAATCGGTGAGAAATTGCACGTTTTAATTTATTTCTGCTCTTTGAGTGAAGAAAACAACAGTTTGGAGGTTTCACTGGATTTTAATGTCAGGAGCATTATTACAGACATAGGCTGTTTGTGCCGGCTTTAGGTTGGACAGCTTCCTATAACCAACTGATATTTTGTCCTGGTTTTCTGGACACTAAAATCTCATTTTTATGATTTCCTTATTATTTTGCCCAATTAAAAGAGGGTTTTGTTCTACTCTAACCCGTTTATGGTCTAATTCCCTTCACAGTTAATGTTGTAAATTAATCAGATTTCCTTTTATGAGATACATTTCAATGATCCAAATTCATAGAGGTTAAATTAACTCATATACTGTAGATCAAGAGTATAGCACTGTAAAAAAGAATCCACATATTTAATAGCATTGATAAGCAAAGCCTATGCTTTACTTTGAATGGGTGGAGAAGTTTATGTTCACTAGCAAAATGTTGTAACCTTTAGGTAGTAATGTAATAAGAGGAATTTGCCCCACATGGTTGCTACTTTGATCTCATCTAGAAATCAGATTAGGAGTTTTGACTAAAACGTGTGAGAGTCCCTTTAGAGTTTGAGTCAGACTTTCTCAACAAACTTCAAGTCAAGTTTTGCGTAGGTGTGAAAGTAGCTTACATATTCTCAACACTCCTAATAACTTGATAGATGGCACACAATAAATAAAAATACAAACAGAGCAAAGCCTTGAAGACTTTATTGACTTTTATAACCCCTAGTGACAAATCTTTGCTTAAAAAGCTGTTTTTATAATTCATCCTTTGAACGTACAAAGTGAACAAATTGGACACAGGGTCAATATTTGCCTTTCCACCACTTCCTTCCTCCTGAACAGAACATGGTCTGACTTGACAGCAGGACTCTTGTTACTCAGTCTGCCTCGTCTCCTGCAGGTGATTGACAGGAGGCGGCACTGTGGGAAACAGTTAGGTTCCAAATAAACTGTGCGTGTCCTCCGAGGTCCTGGGGTCACAGGGAGGGCCACCTGTGCAGTCCTCTCAGTGCTCGGTCAAACACACACGATGGTGCTGAATGATATGGTTCTCTTCCTCCCTGGAATGGCAGCAGAAAGCGGTAAATTAAAAATGTCTTGTCCCATTAATTAGTCTCTCAGTGGGGTAACCTTTGTTCCTCCCACAGCAGGAGAGGCACATGGGTAATTAATACCCCACCGCCACACCCTCTCCTCTGTATCACCACACACACACACACACACACACACACACACACACACACACACAGAAAGCGCCTTGTGGGTGACTCGGGCCAGTGGGTCTCCTCTGTGCCCCCTTCAGGCTACTCTGGCTGGGCACCTCTGAGCAGTGGCAGGGAAACACTGTGTGTGTGTGTGTGTGTGTGTGTGTGTGTGTGTGTGTGTGTGTGTGTGTGTGTGTGTGTGTTTGAATAAGATCGGGGGAGGTGGGGGGATGGTTTGTGAATGACAGCAAGGTGTCTGTTTGTCTGAGAGTGTGTGTGAGATCCATGTGGATTGTGTGTTTATATAGTTTAGTAAATCATCTGTCCACGTGGTTTCATGTCTTTGTGCTTGTGAGTGTGTGTTTGTGTGTGATGGGAGGTATTTAGTCAGAATAGCTGTGTAATGGTGCGTGCTTCCTTTGGATCAGTCTGAGACCGTGATCCTGTCCTCTTATCTACAGAGGACAGAGTTGCTCTTGGTTCACACACTCCTGCAGCTTTTTGCAGCTCTTTATTCATCTTTACTTGCTAAACTTCACAAAGACATGCACATACACACACACACACACATATATGCACTAGAAGAAAAAGACTACTGCACATGAGCAGAACACATTATAATCAACAGTCTAAACAACTTAGCTCTTATCTCTTGAACTCTTTCAGATTTTAAATGTCTGTTTCATTATCAGACACTCACCTTCTCTAACTGTAATAATTGATACAATTAGAATGATTAAGCATGTTATTAGTAGAGGATAATTGTCTTGATAATGAGCAGATTGCCTTCTAATTGCTGAAGTGATGAAAGCCTAAAGTTTGCCTGAGGCGAAACCAGAGCCTCTAACAGACGTGAGCAGATTCAAGCGAGTCGAACGTGACCAGAGTTTATAGACCGCCTTCAAATCATCCAGTTCAGCCTCAACGTTAACTAGTGAGATTCCCAACAAAAACATCACTGCAATTTATAAACTAATTTTTCCAGATTTGATTTCTGATAGCTCCAACTTTCTACCTTAATAGCTTTTAAAATTCAAATAAAACTGGATTCTGATTGTTTTATGTTCCACATCCTATGCCAATAAGCATCGAAACATCTTTTTTATTGCAATGCTGTCACCATTTTTGTTCATTTCTATGCATCACAGCATCAAAAAATAAAAAAAACACCTTAAACATCAAAATGTGCTGTTTAATTAGGAGTATTAAGTGTCCCACATAGAACCTATGGGTATTGATAAGTTCTATGAAATGGACAAAAATGGCAAACACAACAATTTCCTCAGAGACAGCAATGAACAAAGCAGGGGGGGAAACCCCGCCCCTTTTGTAGCTCGATATTTCAGGTGGACTTTGCACTCGGGTATAGGACCACGGTGACCTTAAAGGTAATCTGCAAACAAGCTAGGTATAGCTAACTAGCTTAAACAAACATGGTCCCAGAACTCTCACCCCTCCCATCGACTCGTGGGACCGCGCATTGCCACAGTAACAAAAGAGTGCAAAACACCAGTCGTTGAAATGCTACGCTAATGTTCCCCCAGGTTTTTCCTCTTTCTACGTCCAAACGTTTTTAGTTTTCTGCTAGCTGAAAAGGTGTTTTTCTTTTTGGGACTCTGGTATTTTTTCCTAAAATTGAAGCGGTAACAGCCGACCGTTTCTGTCCTTCTCTCACTTTCAGGATGTTCTGCTTCAAAATGCTCCAGAACAAATTAATGGAGGATCCAAGAAGTGCGGAAGTGCTGCGGTTTAGCGAGACAGACAACCGGATTGTCTGATTTTTAGGTTTTTGGAAATATGTGAGAGAACTACTTTATTAATTCTTTTTGTTTAAAAAAATGTATTTATTATATTGATGGCTATAAATACACCAGCATATCGCTCCATCTTTGCTCATTTCAGGTGTTGGCTGCATTGGACATCCATCAAAATGTATTCAGAAATGGTTTAAAATACCACAGAGAGGAAGGCCTACTTTAAATGTACAGCTGCATTGCTCAGATTTGAGTTGTTGGAGTCCTTCCAAATGGCCCAGCACACCATCTGAGTATTTATTTTACTCCTACAGAACACTTACTGTACAGTGGAGGTTATAAATGACACAGTTCAAGATGAGGGAAGCTGCAGCTCTATCCAGACTGATGTCCAGGCTCTGCTGAGCTCAATCTTTTCCCCATCAATGAAGACTAATACCTTGTGATGGAAAGATGTCTCAGGAGATTTAAACTGGCTTTGCAAGGCTAAACTTAGAGCTAAAGTTCTCTTTAAACTGATTATTACTTTGCTCCCTGACACTTAATCTTTATGCAAATATGTTTGGAAGCTTTGGTGGCATGGAATTAATCATTTCAGGTCTTTAGCCTTAGCTTGGTGTTTAGTGAATTTCGTACCCACACATCTCATCTTTTCCCTCCAACGTTCTTGTTTCTCTTCATTCTTTTCCTTTCTGTCCACTGGAGGTGTCTTTCAGCATCCCTGTCAATATAATGCCATCAATGGGCCTCTGTCCTCCTGCCTGGGCCTCTATTTGCCTTAGGGCTTCCCCCTCGCTCTGGGCAGCCTCCCTTTGTGTGGGAGAACTGCGGGAAAGAAAGCAACGAGGAGAGAAAAGGGAGAACAGACGGAGAGCTTTGGTAAACAGTAGCCTGTCACTGCACTGCAGGGGGTGCTACGGCCACCACCTCCACCACAGTGTTTTAACCGCAGAGCCAGTTTGACAATAGAGGGGTTTGTGTTGCCGCTGTGTCCAGACATTGACAAAAGACTGTGAGAACTAAGACTTATATTTCTGTTGGTAGTGGGGGTCTTATAGGTGTCAGATTAATGGCCTCTTATACTGATGGACAGACAGGTAGATCGACAGGATCAGGGGGATCTCAGCAGTCAGTTTAAAAGAATGCATAAATATTAGCATTTTTTATGAATAAACCTTTATTCAACCTGATGAAAGACCAGTTGAGATCAAGACCTCTTCCACAAGGGTGACCTGGCCTCATGCTTTTGAGAATAGATTTTGTTTTTTTCAGTAAACAGAGCGATATGTGAAAATGCATTAATCACATGTATTAGACACATTATAAGGATAAAGATACATTTACACACTCACATACCAATAAAACTATAGTAAAATCCAATTTATTAAATCCCCACTGTGGAATAATAACACAATAAAACAGAACTATGTTTGTGCAAATAAAAGTTTTATTACTTTTTCTTTGACATAGTGGGGCCTTCTGTTAGGTCTAAAGGTGGACCCAGCTCTATGAAGGCAGCCTCTCATGATGTGGAAAAAGAAGGATGCTTAACCAGTCTGCAGACTGAGAGCTCTGACTGGTGTGTAATAATTATGTCTTTAATGTGTTGTGGGTCAAGGTCCTTTAAAGATTCATAAACTAGTAAAATGATTTAAAACTGAGCAGCGAACCACATTGGAACATAACGCTAAAGTTAAAGCCACACGGCGCCAAAGGCCCACTAGTGGCTGTCTGCAGTAAACGTTTTAAATCCCACACACTCTATGTCAATGAAGGAGACAAAAAAATCTAAATAATTCTCTAAATACATTAAACCAGGTGTTGAATTTTGACTCATGAGATAATTGTTTAGTAGATGCTTATAAACACACTGATTCTGTGAAGGGAGCAGGTGGGACCTTCAGCTACACGTCTACTACCGGTACATGGCCGTGCCTCTAAATGGAATAAATTAGTTTTATTTTGAACAACGAAAGATGTGCGGCAATGGAAGTAGATAAATGCAGTAAACAATGTCTCAAAATGCCTAGTAGTTTAGGCTGCAACATGAGTTTTATTGGATTATTATCTTTTTATAAACATTTTGGACATTTTCCGAGTATTCAGAGGTATGTGTCTATGTTTGAGACTCTTATTGTGAAGGACTAAAGAAGACCTATCAGTTTCACTGCTGCTGCTGGAGTGAAGACCACCTTGGACTGATTCAACTTTTGCAGTTTACTCAGTAAAAACTCAGCCCTCGGGTACAATAATAATACAAAACCACACTGTAAACCCGAATAAGTTCAGTGAACTCAAAATTTATGAGGAAACCGATTACATAATAATTTTTGAGTTAACTTACTTGTAAAATTTAAGTTCATCACAACTTTAAAAATGTGAATTGAATTAAATCAAAGCATTTAACTACCTCCAACTTATAACTTATTAGTTAACCAACTTATACAGTTTTATTTGAGTAAACTTGCATATTTTGATTTTTTTTTTTACTTTTATAACTCAAATATTATAATTTATGTAAAATAAATCAGTGCACTCCAACCCTGCTCCTCAAGATCTTGTATCCAGCATGTTTTATGCTTCCCTGCTCCAACACACTTAATTCAATGGTCATCTAACTCTGCAGAAGCCGGTTAATCACTACTGATTCAAATCTGGTGTGTTGGAGCAGGGAAGCATCTAAAACATGCAGGATGCAAGATCTTGAGGACCAGAGTTGGAGAGCACCGTTCTAAATTGACCTTTTGACACTAAACTAACAACCATTCTGGACTTTGGTCAAACTTTGAAAAAAAATTTAAATTATTATAGACAGAATTGCAATTGCAAGTTTATTTTTAACCACCTGCACAAGAGTAACACTTCAACTGCATTTGAACAGGATTTTTAAAGTGCTTAATGTACATATTGTATATTTGATTAAAGACACATTTGTGAAATATCAAACAAAAAAATGTCAGCCTCTCTCTTTGGCTTTTTACCTTACACTAACTACCGTAGAATGAAATACCCATTATATTAAAACACTTAGCCATGAGCATGTTAGTGTCAGTCTCCTCAAATATCAGGCTATGGAGAACAGATGGCAGCAGATGCCCTAAAATCAGCAGGACATGGCTTTACCACACATTACAACGGTCTAGTAAAAATATGATTAAAAGTTATTACAATGTACAAAATAAAAACAATCACATCAAGAGCCACTGAGTCAACAACTTCACTGAACACATTTGACAACACTAACATGATTCTGTTTAGCGGCGCTGTTGCCTCTACATGCTACTGTCAGTAAAAAAAAAAAAAAAGACAGGGTTTCAACTGTTTCCCATCTTCAAGGCTCATCAGTAGTTTCTGGATGAATGGAAATGTGTGAACAAGTCCTTTTGAATGGTCTCGATGCAACCAAACTGAACAACAAGGCAAATGCTTCAGCTCATTTAGGAGTTCGCCCACAACAAGCTCGTCTTTCCACTAAACCGCTGTAGGTACTGACTGGACTGAAATGCATTGGACTCGTACTGTTCTTGTTGAGAATGGTCAGAATACCACCAGGAGTGTTGTTTACGTCTGGCTCTGGTCACTCTTCAATCTGCAAAGAACAAAAACAGTGTTGTATTAAAGACAAAGATTTAATGGTTACAAGAAAGAAAAAGATCCATATTTATTATAACTTCTGCTAAGTAGGTTTTCAGTAGAATTGGATTACAGTTTCAGAGATTGCCAGGAACGACACAAGGAAGAAGTGATTAGGCTGCACAGCACACGGTCGGTCGCTGTTAAATTAGTAAACATTGTAATTTCCATGCTATTTTTCTGATACGTGTGCCTCCATTTTATATTTGCAGACAATGAAACTTAAATCAGGACCTGTTCAGCCATGAAACCTTTACCGTTATTTCACATTCTGCAAAAACAGTAGAAGATGGACAACCTTTGTGTCCAAATTTTCAACTTGTATAAGTTAGTGAAAAAACATTATCCAACAACAAATACTTACATAAAAAACACTGAAGGATTGTGGATCCTCCTCCTGTAGCCGTATTGGAAGCCCGTGCAGCACCAGAGTCCGATATCAGCATCCTGTTATTGCTGCACAGAAACACACACACAAATTAATAAAGCAGATATATTTTACATGAGTGCATTTACACGTTTAGGTCTGGTTCACTTCATTTAATGTCTTCAATTATTATTATTATTAGCATTAATTATTGCACTAGCATGATTCAAAGACCTTCACAGACTAGCAGATTGTTATAACTTCATATCATGTTTTGATTTTTTTTTAACAGTCATATTGCCAACCCCTAAATTATGGCCACCTCACCTGTTTATCATACAGATTCAGCATGTCGCGCAGAGCCTCTGAAGCCCCGCCAGGTCACGCTGCTTTCTGTCTGAACAAGATCAGCAGCCATGGTGTGTCTGTCCAGATCAGAATACAACTGGTTAACATTTGTGATGTGATGAAACTCTCCACAAATCTACAAAATAGTAAAAATCTGTAAAAGAACAAAAAGTAAATAATTCATTTTACCTGTGAATCAATGTGTAGGGCGGGTCTCCCACCATCGGCTCTTCCCTTATCATTTCTAGGCGATGAAGGGCATATGTTCCTCCTGTAACACAGATCAAAAACAATATGAATCAAATGAACTGAATTCATTTCATTATTTATTTTAGAAATAAATGTAACAGGTTACCGATATAGATGCTGGTGGTTGGTGATAAACTGCTGTTTCTATATAATGTAAGCAAAGAAAAAAAGGGATGACATTAAACTAAAACCAAACACAAACAGATCAAACTACTGCTGCTGCTGCACCCCAAACTATTTCATCAAACAGTTCTTAGTTAGATCTGACAAAAATATGATAAACACTTAAATTATTAATAAGATGACCTGTATTGTTCAAAAGTCTTGGTAGCCTACTCAACTGCTAACTAGGCGAAAAATTAATTGTCCTTTGCCTATAGTACACACATAATGCAACAATATGATTAAAAGGCAATTAAAAACATACCTTAGCATATGGCGCGGACTGTTTTATGCTCCAAAAACACTTTAATCTGTTGACAAAAAGGAGAAAGGAGAACTCACGTTAGGACAAGGCAGCTTTAGCCACGTTTACACCGCATGCATTGAGTTGAAACGTGATGCCAAAACGTGTCTGATACCAAACCACGTAGCTTGTGGTAAAAAAAGAAATAAAACCCAGGCAATGATAGCAATTCAAACCGACTAATAAGTAGCAGCCACTGGCATTTTAGTCTAAGTCGAGGCTAACATTAAACATAGCTTCCGGTTAGCGAATTCAAAATTTGCGCCAACCGATTGGGCAAACGTAACTTTACGTTATTCAACCAATGAGCTTCAATACACGCACAACGTTTCACTGGTGATAATTCACAAAAACTCAACAAATAAAACGCCAACATATACAAATGTGTTTCATTTTACTCACGTAAATGTAGCGAAATTCGCTCTCGCTTCAAACCTCCATCTTGAAAATTTTTCTTGGGTACGCAGCTGAGCTGTGTGCACGTAGCTTGCGTCATGACGTCATCACGCGTCTTTACTCACAAACTTTGATGCGAAGATTTCATTTACTCATAATCTTTTAATCCAGTAAAATTATAACTACAGTAAAAGTTGAACCAGGTTATAAGTTTTATGCTGGTTTGACTTGGTTGCTACTTTTGATTAATATGGTTATAAAACTTTTGAGCTCATTGTACTGTTCGGGTTTACATTGCAGAACAAACAGGGATTCTTCTGTGGTTTATTCTTGAAATACTCACATTTTTTTCTTAATTCTTCAATTCTACTCTCAAAACCAAATATAAAATGTTCCTCTTCATTTTTGTTTTATTTCCACTGATGGATCATCATACCTCTTAAAACTGAATGCAACTGTATGCAAACTTCATTCAGATTATAGAAACATTCCTTTTTACGAGGAGAACAGAACACTTGAAAGTGTTTGTACCATCTAGTCTACAGCAGGCTTCATGGAGCTCATCAGTAAGGAGGAAGGGCATGTTCCCAGACACCAAGCCACTGCGCCTGACACAAGTCTCTGCTGTCATTAACCTACATCTCTCTAAATTATACCTCCTATTCCCAGTGAGGGATCTGTGTGTTGCATGAAGGGAACGCAAGAAATAAAAAAGATGAGGACAATGAAGGATGGGAAAATAGACTGAAAGTATAGCATTTGATAGAAAAGTTCAAGATGTTTGCAGTAGTAAGAGGAATAGAAAAGAGGAGGACAGGGATGAGAGCTGACAAAGAAAAGAATTGAGAGAGGCAGAGCGCGGACCATTAGGAAATGAAACCCAGTACAAAACTTTGTCACTGTATCCTGCATAAAGAGAAAAGTGTGATTTATTAGTGTTATGAATTCAACTATATGTGCAAGGGCTGCATATGTGCATCATTTTAACAGCATCCAGATGTAGCGACTCTTAATTAATCTAGAATTAATCTTAATCTGGAAAGGGAGATTGTGTCTCCTCTCCCTTTAGTGTATTGGTTTCCATTTATGAATGCCAGAACACTGTTGTGTTTTGAGCTTATTACTGTAATGCGATGGTCTCTTTATAATGTTCAAACTGCATGCAGTTTCACCAGTATGGTCACCACACAATACCTGTACACCTTCACACAATGCAGGAGAGTGGAGATAGAGCGTCTGACGGAGCAGAGTAGAGGGAAAACACTTTCACACACTTGGTTGCCTCAATTACTGAGCAGAAAAGAACAAAAACAATTATTGAATTCCAAGATGATTTTTACTGAGGCAGACAGTAATAAGTAATGTGCATGTTGTGCAAATTGATTATTGGGAAGAAATGGGCGTGAAATTAAAAAACAACAGTAATCGGGTAATATGAAAAGCTGAAACAAAGGGGGGTCTGTTTAAAAACAAAGGAAAGATAATGGAGGGGTGGAGTCGGGTGATGGACAGCTATTGATGAGGTGTGGTGACTGACAGGCTGTGAATGGCTTCATACACCTGATGCCTCGGGGACACTGGGCTGAGCAGGAAGGTCTCAGGTGACTAAAGAACATTCCAGCTATGATAACGGTCACTGAGCTACTGACACACCTGGGGTCACAAAGCCCCACCCCCTTCTGGACGTCCATTTATACTTCAGTTATTGGTTTATTTGGGAGGAACATGAAATACATTAACATTACATCTGCACATGTACAAGAGATAGATAGATGATAGATAGATAGATAGATAGATAGATAGATAGATAGATAGATAGATAGATAGATAGATAGATAGATAGATAGATAGATAGATAGATAGATAGATAGATAGATAGATAGATAGATAGATAGATAGATAGATAGATAGGATTATTAGTCAAAAAGCAGTGTTAACAAACACAAATTTTAGTGTGTCAATTAGTCACATCTGCCCAATATCGACTCCTGAGCCTTTGACTCATCGATCACAGTACGATGGTGTAGCAGTGGAAAGGGAAACTTTTGTTTCATAGGAAGGATTCTTGAGTCATACTAGGAGTGGGAGATAAACTTGTTTAGATGCATCGAGATGCAGACATGAACGATTATGGACCGATTAAAAAATGTACAAATTCTATTTTATTAATGTTAGGTATTACAAAGTTGAGGGTCGCAAGAAGAGAAACTCAAAAGACCAGAAGTCCGGCGCTTGGACAGACAGTTATAGTGTCCAGTGTCCACATAACAACAACACAAGATGGCTGAGCCAGATTCACGACTGGCAACATTAACAGTAAAGTTTGAAGTACTTTGGCTTCTATGAAGTTGAAGCTGAAAGAGATGTGGACAAGAGCCACATGATATGTAAGTTGCATAAGACGAAAGTGAAATATTTTGGAAACACAGCTAACAAAGCACACTGAACGTTTTCACCCAGAGAAGGAGGAAAAACAGCTAGTGGTAGCTGCTGCCGCTAACCAGAAGACAGTTCAGAAAATATTGTCAAAGTTTCCACCTAACTCAGAAAAGGCAAAACTGATTAGAAAGACCATTACAACTTTTATTGCAAAGAATTTGCATCAGTTCTCAGTCACTGAGTTCCAGGGTTTTCACTCTGTGTTGCTTATTTTGGAGCCAGCCACAGCCATTCCCAAACTGAACTATGAGACCAAAAATAAAGTCATGGAATCACTGTCCTGCAATCTTCCTTATTTATTTTTGAAGGAGAGCAATTGTTTATGTTGTTCAAATTAATTGGAAGTCCATAAGCATTATTTTGTATGAAAGCTGTGATTTCAATACAGTATTTTTGTTTTTTAAATGGTTGCACTGCTATGTTTTAATAATTAAAGATAATGAAGTAAATTCATGTTGGGTTATTACAGTGCTTTGCTTTAAAGTACCACATAGTCACATGGCAGGAAGGTGAGGGGGACGAACAATGTTTCAAGATGCATCAATTATCGTTTTATAATCGCATCGCAGCTCTCCAAATCCGAATCGAATCGTGAAGACCTTGAAGATTCAACCCTAGGTCATACTCAAAGATGCAAACTTGTTAGTAGAGTCTCCAACAAACAGTGTTGATGGAGAACAAAAACAAGAGGGTCACCTTGGACAGGTGACATTCTCAGCACCAGTAGAGGCACCAGGATAAATCTGAAGGCTAGACCATCCGGTTTCACAGCCACTCACTTCCAGCCGTCGCGACAGGCCTACGTCGTACGCTGACGGAGGTCAGGTCCTTCGAAGGATGCAGCTGCTGAATTTGGACAAAGCCTTTACTGTTTTTCTTCCTTTACTCATGATTTGACTCACCCTCTTCTTTGTTAGTTGTTTCTATGGCGCCTCCACTTCAGATGGACATGGTGGGTACTACATCGTGCACAGACAGCATGATCATAAAAATATGGGCAGCATGTCCTAATCTGTAACTGACAACATTTACCTCATCACATATTAGCATTCAGAAAGTATAAAACACGTCTGTTTCTACCCTCATACCCACGTTCTGACAGTCTGAATGATGTGAAGTCATTTTATTGGTAAATGTGCCTTTAACAACCCTAGATGCTTCAAAGCCAGTGAACACTCCTCTAGAGAATATCACCATATTCTCACTTCTCTTTCATTCCTAACAACATCTTTCAAAACAACTCTTCATTTTTATCCTTGCCTCCTTCCTCTTTCCTATCCGTTTCCTCTCTCTCTCCTCAGACTTCAATGAGGGATTCAAATGAAAACCAGTCCCTGCCTAGACGCTGGGTCTAAACTGAAGTCCTTTCAACCTCCCCTGTTGGTGTTTTGTTCCAGGCAGGCAGGGAATCTCAGCAGGAAAACTTTCCCCAGTAATGCTCAGTAGTTAGCACCCGCTGGGCGTTTAGGCAAGTGTAATTTGTGTTTTACTGCGTGTAACGAGTTTAACTAATGAATGTGCTTAGTGCAAGTTAAAACACAAAGACAAACAACAACATATAAAGAATGATGATCTTACAACAATGTCCCTTTGCAGACATTGACCACTGAGAACTAAATCATCCTCACAGCTTGGTAAGGAATTCATCCTGTCAACTTTAGAACAGGTGAAGGGAAATCTGAAAGTTCTGCAGACACAGTAACGGATGCTTGTGGTAAAGAAGAATACCGGGAAAAGCCTTAAATAAATAAAAGAATACATAAAAACACAACACAAACAAAGAAGAGTAAAGAAGTGATTAGGTTGGCTAAAAGAAGAAGGGGATGTGTTGATTGATGAAATCTCTGAGTAAAAAGACTTCTGGGGGAGGGCAGGACACCTCACCTCATCACAGTCACACATGTTCACACTTGTCTTTCAAAGCCAAGATTGTGAAAACATCTTCAGTTCTCTTTGATCCCACAGAAAGACCAAAACTCAGTCTGTATCTGTAAATATTCATTTCAGTTCACATTTTCTGTTTCATTGATGATTCCAAGAAGCTGAATTTGATCACTTTGACTGTTCATTCCACCATAACTTCTTCATCCTAATTCAGATTAAATTTAAATATATTATTTTCTAGCCACGTTGAAGAGAGTAGATGTGTAAAATTATTCATGTTTACTGTAGATGACTCGATTAGCAGCCATTGTTTACAGAAATACAATCAACATCCTTCAGATGATGAGCTAAAGGCTAGTCAGTCAGTGCGTTTACATGCAGTCTAGAAAAACAAATTATTGCCTTAAATCGACTTAAAGCGGCTCTCTGGATTATTTTTCTCTGTATCAAAGTTTTCTAAATGTTTTAAATGATATTTCAGGTCTAAACTATGATCTATGGGTTGAGTTCCACAACATCTGTCATTCTGATGAAGACCCTTCTTCCTCCTAGAGACCCCTTTGCATTATTTCTTGCCACCGACATTTTTTAGCCAATGAAATTCAAATGTCTGCATTCTCTCAACATGCACGCGCATCGACCAAACCTGTACCAGTAGGGGGCGCTGTCGTACAGGACACTCCGTGTGTTTCTCTGTTTGCGTCTCAGCCTCACGGCTCATTTCTACTAAAAACCTACCCATTCTCCAGCTAAAGATGGATTTATTTTAATTTTTAAACCTTTCACCTCACAGAATGGCAAGGCTTGACAGGATTACGCGTTTATTTTGATCAGAAAGTTCATCCAGGGCCGAGTCAAGTTCAGCTTCAGAGTCCAGCAGCAGCTCTCTGCTAACAGAGCTAATATCAGAAGCAGCAGGGACAGAGAGGGCTCATCAGACCCTCGTAGTATTGTTGGAATAAGAGTTGTGGACTGTGAGTGATTAAACCCTACACATTGAGCTGTACAGTTATGCCCGCAACGTATATGCTCCATGTGCACGCGCGCACACGCGACCGGACGCGCGTGTCGAGATGTTTTGAGGAGGAGCCTTTGGACGCTAGATTCAAAAACTGCTCTCTTGATGAAATCCTCCGGAGTGCGGCTTTAAGTCGTTTTTTTTTCAACTGCATGTAAACACGTTAGTCCGGCTGAAGTTGAACTGGATCTAATCGAGCTAAAGCTCCCAGATAATGCGGTTGTAGCTCGACTTCCTCCTCCATGTAAACAGCTTAGTCGAGCTAATGCTGTCTGGGCGCTCCTCCTCCGAGAGTGACGATACCGCGGAAGTGGGAATACAAACAAATCAGTAGCAGTAAAAGACGATAGCAGCAAAAACAAACGGACAGCTTGCCAGCGCTGGGTACACGAAGACGCCCGATCAAATTTGTGACCGATAGAAGCGTTTAAAACAAGAGTTTTTAAACGCTAAGAAAACAACCGGCAGAAGACCGACAGGAAAGGGCGCATGTCGCCCCCTATTGTAACGGAGTGGAACAACCTTTATTTGAGAGTTCGGTTTTCTAACAGACATGTAAACTAGGATAAAGGCTCCCAGTTTATTAACATAAGATCGACCTAGACCGATCTAGCTCGACTTAGATGTGCATGTAAACGTACTGAGTGAAGCTGAGACCAAAGGGTGTGGCTCCATTTAGTTCATATATCTTTACATCACTGTCAATTTGACATTATTATTAGTTATTTAGATGGAATTCTGAGATGTAGATGCAGCTAAAGGTCAAGTCCTGCAGGAATTGATTAATATTTCTGTCTAAATAAGCATGTGACTGATAAAGTAAGGTCTGTATAAAACATGATGAGGTTTATTAAATTAGAACGGTCTTTATTCAGAAATATTCTGCTTTGAGAGTGGGTCCATTTATAAAACATTTCTCATTAGGATCTGGATGGACCCATGTCCATAATGGTTTGATATCATTAAAACGGTTCCAATTTCTTATATTATTACTGCAGTTTATGTGAACATTGTTTCATAAACTTTTTCATGACCGTTCATTTTGTATTACATGGTTATTTAATTAGAAATATTGATGACTTCCTGCCTGACTTCACCTCTTGATGAACTGATAGGCTGCGTTTTTCTGCTCATGGTATTTCTGTGGGTTTATGTGCAGCAGGTATTATCAGGTTATTTTGTAAATAAGTAAAATGTTAAACTGACAAGAATGCAAAGGTCTATAAATTAACTTTGCATGAACTGCTTTACAGATGGAAGCAACACACACTGGTATTTGCTGCTCTCAGACCAGCTGTTGGCTGATCAGTGCAGCAGAAGGTAAAGGCTGCACCAGGAAGATTAAGACAAGCAGGTATTCTGCACAGAAAGGCACCTCATATCAGCAAAAAACTCCTAAGTCTTTATTATGTCACTATTTATAACATTGTTAAAAACCCTAAAGATGTGGAACTCAGAATATAGACTGTAAACTCTTTAGGTTGATAAGTTGGGAAGTCAAATCAGAAATACGTTGTGTTTTTTTCATGACATTTACACAAACTGATTGCAGGAGTTACCCTCTTAGTGGTTGTGAACAGGTCTGTTTTAAGCATTTTTTAACACGTATTTGTTATTTTAAATATTCCTTTTTGATAGAGCTAATTCAGACTGTGGCTTTAGAGGATACTCAGGTCATTTTGAAGTAGTTAGCAACTAAATTTTAGTTTTTGATTTTACTGTTTGGTTTTGCTCACTTTTATTGTAAAAATATCAATTGAATTCTACAAAGCTCACTGAAGGTTTCACTTCCATGCAACTGCATGCTTTGACAAGTAAAGAATTCTGACTGTAGCCACGTTATTTTAAGATTTACCCACAGGGCATCAAAATTTGATTTCTAATTGTTTGGTTGACACAAACAATAAAAGTATCACTATGCATTATGTTCAAATGTCAGGATGTCCTGAGGACAAACTGGCTGAGGGAACAGAGAAACCATTTACTGCCACAGGTCTGGAGCTTAACCACACCGGGGTAAAGAGCCAGAGACATTCCTCTGGGTCTTTTGTTTAAATGTGATGGAGCCTGCCCTCAGGTGGACTGATCTACAGTTTGTTGTTAATAGAGATACTGCAGGGAAGGCAATGGTAGGGTAAACCTGAAACACACCTCAGGAGGGTTAGTGGGCTGAGTGAGGCTCACTGTTCTCCCTCTAATCACCTTCTAATGGGACTCAAATAATTAATAAAACACACTTAGATCCATGCAGTGCAGAAAATCCACTTGCAATGGTGACTTGTATACTGATTAACCTATTAGACACGGACAATGTCTAAGTGTGGATATGCACGCACACACACACACACACACACACACTGCTGCACACTCCAGATCAAACGCCGTCTGCAGACAGGTTTTGTGTGTGCAAAATCCGCTAAAAAGGCCAGTGAGAGCTTGAAGCAGAGAACGCATCAGACATAAACAGTATGTGAGCTTTGATGTTGTTTGATGTCAGATGCATATCGCCCTGTTCTCTTTATTAGAGAAGAGAGAACTGAAGGAAGAGATGGGAAAGGAGCTGAAGCAACAGGCAACATGAAAGCATCATTAGACAGCTGTGGATTTAACCTCCCACAAAAAACAATATCCACAAACAGAAATCAATGCCAGCAGAAGAGAATCCCACATTACAGATTGGAATAACTCATACCTCAGGCTGTCTGTCCCTGTCAACATGGAGATGATGAGCAAACTGTTGGTACTGTTGTTCAAACTTCATTTGTTGTCAAATCTAAAGTCAGTGTCTCTGGACTCCAACTATTGGCAAAATATGTGAATGGAATTCCTGAAATTGTTTCCAAAAGGCCATCAAACATTCAGAATCAGGTTTATTTTCCAGGTAACACTCAAGGAACTCCGTCTCACTTTTGCTCTTGTTCTTGTCCACAAACATCATACAAAATACTACACATTTAGGTACAGAATGCATACATTATGGGTGTTAGATACAATTACTCAACATGATGATAGTCTGGGCAAAAAAAATGTTTTCCAGTCTAGTGGATTTGGCATACAGAGGTCTGTAGCCAAGACTGGAAGGGAGAGGTGAAAGGTTAAATTATGGGTGAGAGGGGTCACTGCTGATGCCAGCTGCCTGTTTCCTCTCTCTAGAGGAGGACAGGACCTGGATGAAGAGAAGGTTGGTACCTCTGCTGTCTTTCTGTCCTGTTTGGATGCTGACCTAAACCAAACTGTGACGGGCTGACAGAGGACGGACGGACAGACAGGATAGTGGTCATGTTAAAGTTGACCAGCAGCTCCTGCAGCAGGTTAAACTTCCTAAGTTGCAGCAGGAAGTCCATCTTCTCCTCTGGGCCTTCTTAGTGACTGGGTCCAGTCACTGGACTCGTTGTAGGTCGTAGTGACTTAGTGGTGGCCGATTATTTCAGATCCTGGGTTACGATACATAGAAACTTGAACATGGCCACCGTAGACACAGTGCTTTTGTGAATGGTGATGGAGACAGAGGCTTCTGTCTCCACAGTTTTTAGAGCGTTGAGCTCCAGGTTGTTCTGACTGCACCACAGGACCAGCTGTTCCACCTCCCATCTATATGATGACTCATCGCCATTCCAGATGAGGATGAGATGATCTTTGTGTCATCTGCAAACTTCTAGAGTTTGGCAGATGGATCAATGGAGGTGCAGTCATTTTAATAAAGGGAGAAAAGCAGTGGGGACAGCACACATCCCTGGGGGGCACCAGTATAGTCTGGGTGCTGGATGTTATTTCCCCATGCCTCTCCTGCTGCCTCCTGTCTAACAAAATGTTTGTGATCTGCTGACAGGTGGAGGCTGCACTCTAAAAAGAAATGTCTAGACTCAACAACAACAAAAAAATCTACGCAACAGTTTCCATTAGTCTTTTTGAGTGATGACAACTTCATTTGAAATTATATTGAACCAACAAACAACTTTACTTTGGGAGAATTAACCATTTCTCTTCAGTCAAAGATTATATTAGGTACTGCTAATAACAGTTACTCTAAAAGCAAGTTTTTAAGTTGATAGCTCAAAAATTATTGTTCTACAACTGGCTTTTATGTTTTAAAGTACTTTTATTTGTTGCCTACGTAATTACAATAATAATTCACTCAACTTTTTAAGTAGCAACCATTAAAAAAAAAGTTGATCCAATTAGATTTCCATCAGGTTATTTTTGGTGTAGATTTTTCTTGCTTTAGATAATGTATAGCTTTCAAGAAAGACAGTTCAACCAATGATTTTGTACAATAACCTTTGTTGTTATTTTGAACCGTATTTCAGCATTACAAAAATGTCAAGAAAATAAGAGAACTCAAATTTCAACTGCTGCTCAGTTATGTCATTCTTTAAATTGTATGCATTCCTTATGCATCTTAACATAGTATGCCCACCTCAAAATCATTGTTTCCACACATACATAACAGTAAAAGCCAAGTAGTGGCCACATCACAGAACTCACAACCTGCATGTGTTAAGGCAAGAGAAAAACTGCAGGAGACTATAAGCTGCACAATATCACAAGTGTAATTGTCACAAGTAAGCACATCATTAATCATTCATTTCAAAAACACACAAAAAATGATCTTTGGGCTGAAATATGGATACTTCTTTAAACGCCTTTGCTTTGTCCAGTGTCATGACAAAACTGAACATGTAGCCTAACATTAACGAACTGACAGAGAAGCATTCTCTTTTTTTTTTTTTTTGTTGCCTCTTCAGTTTAATTAAAAACAATGGGGGAAATGTCACACTGTTCTACAACAAATATATCAGATCTTTAGAAAATATTGCTCTTCAGAGCTATGATTTTAGCCCTGGCTCTCAGTCCATCCATGTCAAGAAACAACTTTGGACATTTTCAAAAGTATGTTTAAGTTTCTTGCAGGTTGAGGGCATACAATTATGCCCATCAACAAGGCACAGCTCCTTCACAGCCAAGCATTTAGTTCCTTCCACAACAATGATGTCATCCAGTCATCTGATTCTGGAGTAGACCGTTCACCTACGATGGCAAAGGAGGTGTTCCACAGAATGTGTTGGGTCCTGGTTTAAAATTAAGCCAGCAATTTCATTTAAAAAATGTAACTTAGTGTAGGAGCAATATTTTTGCATTCACACTATGCCCAAAACTGATGTATTTCTCTTTCATAATATTACTTTTCTTACCCCAAACTCCTTGAACGGGCTCTCTTTATTCTCTCCAAGGTACACAATGAGGCACCAGACGGCTACTTCTCTTCTCTTGTGGAGGTTTCACATTTACACAGTTTGCATCTGGAACCCATCTTTAAAAAAGTACAAATTTAACAAAACATAAATCTGATTAGTTTGCCAAAAGTAATTTAAGCTGACATTACAGTTACATGAATAATATCTCTTTCTGCAGATTTCACACAGTAGAAAAACATAGAAACAGTTTGCTTACCTCTTTGAGTCCTCTCACAGACACATCACAGTTTGCCCCCAGTAAAACTAAACAGCCATACAGGTGAAAAAACAGAACTTTTAAAAATCATGGCTGTGATAATCAGTAGCATGTGCAGCTGGGGTTAATACAAGCAAAATTCAAAAAATATTTTCATGAACTAGCTCTATCTTACTAAATAAATTTTGCTACATATAATGTTTATTTAAATCAACCAATTACAATTTCTAAGTTGAATCCATGTATTAAATCAAGTGGTGTTAAGAGGTCCTCTGAGTTACTTTTTAGAGAGAGCTGGATTAGTTTGGACTCGAGGACTTGAATAGAGTTTAACACTGAGCTGAAGTCAACTAATAGGATCCTGGCATATCCCTGCAGAGTCGAGACGTTACCGGATGTGATGCAGCCCCATGTTGACTGCATCATCCACTGACCTGTTTTGCAGGTATGCAAACTGCAGTGCATCCAGCAGGGATCCTGTGATGATCTTCAGGATGTTCAGGACAAGCCCTTCAATGGATTTTATGACCACAGACATCAGGGAGACAGGCCTGGAGTTGTTTGATCCTTGGATGGAGTTTTTTGGTGACTGGGTTGATGGTGGAGCTTTTGAGGCACACTGGGACTTTTCATGGCTCCAGTTATATGTTGCAGTTTGTTGTGAAGATGGAGGCCAGCTGCTCAGCACAGACCTTCAGGTAGAATGGAGATGCACCATCTTGGCTTGGAGGTTTCAGGACCTTTGTTTTATTGTAGATCTGGCAAACCTCATCCTTAAGCTGGGTGTACACCGTGCAACTACCAGCCATTGCAGACAGTCTTTGGTTGTGAGAACATCATAAGATCTCTGGTTGTAGGCTTAAATCAGCTGGCTGTGGTTGTCCAGTGTAACTGTGTCAGGAGCAATGGGTTCCCATTTGGAACGGTGCCCAGGAGCAACTTTGTGATTGATTAATTTTTCAAGGATACTTCAGCATGTGGTCTGCTGGAACTTTGATTTGGACTGTTCACCTTCTGATCAGCAGACAACTGCCTGTACCTGCTGAGCCATGGACCCATAATTTCTTTATTCCATGTGTTCCTGGCCTGGTTGTACAGGAACATGTCCCTACACTTGTATGCATCCTCCTTGATTCTTCAAAGTCTCCTCAGTTTAACCAGGGCTTGTTGTTAATGTATGCACAGAACGTACACACAAATCCTCACAAAAGTTGGTGTAACAGGTCACAGTGTCAGTGAGTTCATCAGGTTTGATGCAGCAGCTTCAAAAACAGGCCTGTAGTTCCTCCTTTGCCTCGGTTTAATGTGAGACAGGTTAGTTTTACCCTACTGTTGATGTGTTGTTGCAATAGTGACAGCTATTAGTTTCCACACTAAACTAATGTTTGAATGTTACAAAAACATTTCTTTCACATCCTAAATAAATCTGAGTTTAGGATACTCCAAATTAGTACTCTAACTTGATTCTAGTGTAATAAAAACAATTTCTCAATTTATACTTTCAGGTGGAAATATGGGTGCAATTTTGCATCTCCAGCTATTTATGATCAGTCGCAGCTCAGTGAGAAACTGAGGAAACACACAGTTTCTACAGGTGTTTGAGAGGAAAACAAGACTGAGCACCATGAGTGAAGGGTTGATAATATTAAGTTGTTTTCTAACCTTTAGATCAGTTGCTCCTTCATGCACATGCACACACTCAAAGTGACCTGTTTATTCCTGTGCCAGTCCATTAGTAATCAGACCCAGCTGACCTCAACCTCACCACTGATCCTCATGAGCTTCTCAAGCCAGCAGTGAGAGAATAGTTACACCAGTAAATGTCAAAATTTGATGGATGGTGACCTTTGACCTCTATTGTTTGACATCCTATTGTTCGTGACCTCCAGCCACGCCCCATTGACCTCTATTGTTTGAAACCGGTGACCTCTTGACCCCCAAAAACTAAATGTCAAAATTTGATGGATGGTGACCTTTGACCTCCAGTCACGCCCCCTTGACCTCTATTGTTTGATCTTCCTGTCCGCTTGACCTCTATTGTTCGACATCCTATTGTTCGTGACCTCTATTGTTTGAAACGGTGACCCCCAAAAACTAAATGTCAAAATTTGATGGATGGTGCGAAACCTTTTGTTCTGCCCCATGGGAACTGCTTGACCCCCAAAAACTAAATGTCAAAAAATTTTTGATGTGCGGAGCCCCACCCCTCCAGGGGCGTGAATCCCTCACCGCCAATTGGATAAATGAAGTCTCCGACCACTGTTGGAACGACATTCTGTCTGTGAATCCCACCCCTTTCACCAAGTCCCGCCTCTATAGAATATAAAAAGAGAGATGGGTTGCAGACTGCTA
>SSNR01000730.1:140540-151129 GCA_006937965.1 Callopanchax toddi | reverse complement strand
GACAGCTCTCAGCACCAGGTGGAGGAGGGGGCGGAGCTTCTCACCACCATGGTTCTGCTGGACTTCAGTCAGACTAAATGGACCTGCAGACTTTGAAGTGTCTGAAACACTAAATGTGTTCCTATTGGCAGGTCGTCATAGCAACGTTTGATCAAGTATTTCAGTTACATTTTAGAGAACTTTCACAACCTGGAAAAAACACATTAAAATCAATGATTTTCCAGGCCTTGAAGCTCCAGTCTAAAGCCTGATGGACTCACAGAGCTTTGTTGGAGGCTCTGACCACTGGCAGCAGCCTCAGAAGAGCCTCCTCTGAAGCAGAGTATTTCTTCAGGTCAAACACATCCAGATCTTTTTCTGATGACACTAAGATGAAGGCCAGAGCTGACCACTGAGCAGGAGACAGTTTATCTGTGGAGAGACGTCCTGACCTCAGAGCCTGTTGGATCTCCTCCACTAGAGAAGCATCATTCAGTTCATTCAGACAGTGGAACAGGTTGATGCTCTTCTCTGGAGAACGATTCTCACTGATCTTCTCCTTGATGTACTGGACTGTTTCCTGATTGGTCTGTGAGCTACTTCCTGTCTGAGTCAGCAGACCTCGTAGGAGAGCCTGATTGGTCTGTGAGCTACTTCCTGTCTGAGTCAGCAGACCTCGTAGGAGAGTCTGATTGGTCTGTGAGCTACTTCCTGTCTGAGTCAGCAGACCTCGTAGGAGATCCTGATTGGTCTGCAGTGAAAGACCCAGGAGGAACCGGAGGAACAAGTCCAGGTGTCCATTTGGACTCTCTAAGGCCTTGTCCACTGCAGACTGATGGACATGTTTTAGTTCTGGTGTTTTAAATATTATAGATTTCTTTAAGCTTTTGCTTTTTTCCTCCATCAGGTTGAGTTCATGGTTGCTGAAGGTCCAATGGACATGAAGAGCAGCCAGAAACTCCTGAACACTCAGATGGACGAAGCAGAAGACCTTGTCCTGGTACAGTCCCCCTCTCTCCTCTCTGAAGACCTGTGTGAACACTCCTGAGTAAACTGAGGCTGCTCTGATATGGATGCCACACTCTGTCAGGTCTGATTCATAGAAGATCAGGTTTCCTTTCTCCAGCTGATCAAAAGCCAGTTTTCCCAGAGACTCAATCATCTCCCTGCTCTCTGGACTCCAGTCTGGATCTGTCTCAGCTCCTCCATCATACTTGACCTTCTTGACTTTGGTCTGAACCACCAGGAAGTGGATGTACATCTCAGTCAGGGTCTTGGGCAGCTCTCCTCCCTCTCTGGTCTTCAACACGTCGTCCAGAACTGTAGCAGTGATCCAGCAGAAGACTGGGATGTGACACATGATGTGGACGCTTCGTGATGTCTTGATGTGGGAGATGATCCTGCTGGCCTGCTCCTCATCTCTGAACCTCTTCCTGAAGTACTCCTCCTTCTGTGGCTCAGTGAACCCTCTGACCTCTGTCACCATGCCAACACACTGAGGAGGGATCTGATTGGCTGCTGCAGGTCGTGTGGTGATCCAGAGGCCAGCAGAGGGAAGCAGGTTCCCCCTGATGAGGTTTGTCAGCAGAACATCCACTGAGGTGGACTCTGTGACATCAGTCAGGACCTCCTGGTTGTGGAAGTCCAGAGGAAGTCGACACTCATCCAGACCATCAAAGATGAAGACCACCTGGAAGTCTTCAAAGCTGTGGATTCTTCTGGTTTCAGTGAAGAAGTGATGAACGAGTTCCACCAAGCTGAACTTTTTCTCCTTCAGCACATTCAGCTCTCTGAAGGTGAATGGAAACAGGAAGTGGATGTTGTGGTTGGCTTTGTCTTCAGCCCAGTCCAGAGTGAACTTCTGAGTTAAGACCGTTTTCCCGATGCCGGCCACGCCCTTTGTCATCACTGTTCTGATTGGTCCATGTCTTCCAGGTGGGACTTTAAAGATGTCTTCTTGTCTGATGGTGGTTTCTGGTCTGTGTGGTTTCCTGGAGGCTGTTTCAATCTGTCTGACCTCATGTTGATCATTGACCTCTCCAGTCCCTCCCTCTGTGATGTAGAGCTCTGTGTAGATCTGCTTCAGGAGGGTTGGACTTCCTGCTGTAGCGATCCCCTCAAACACACACTGGAACTTCTCCTTCAGAACACCTTTAAGTTGATGTTGACCAACTGCAGCAGCACGTCCTGAATGAAGACAAAACATGATGAAGTGAATGTTTGATCATCAGTTTGTGCTTCATTCCTCCAGCAGGTTCAATCTTTAGAGAAATCCTCTTACTGCTCTGCAGACGCTCAGCCAGCTCCTCCTGCTTCATCCTCCTCAGGAAGGAAACTGTCATCTCCTCAAACGCCTCTCTGCTCCTCCTCTGCTCTTCATCCTCACCCTCCAACACCTCCTCATCCTCCCTCTGACTCTCTGAGCATTCTGGGTCATCTGGACTCAGAAGCTTCTGGATCCTCTTCAGCTGGTTCTTCACAAAAGTCAGGATGTGGTCCTCCAGCTCCTGGAACAGAATCCTATGTGAATCATCCTGAAAGCATGGAGCCAAACATCAGATCAGTGTTGGACAGACTGACAGTCCACTGGTCTCCAGAGAGCAGCATGGAGAGGACTGATGTTAAAGTAGTTGTTGTCCATGTACAGACCTGAAATATGGAGTCCAGCTGTGTTTGATGCTGCTGGGCAGACTGACCACTGGGACCCTCTGAGCTCTGCTGGTCCACTCTGTGGAGAATCAGGAAGAATCAGCTGACCTTCTGTCTGTCCACACAGAGACAAACACAAGGTCAAGGTCCATGTGGCGTCACGCTCCACAGACTAGTAGTCCTCCTCCATCAGCAACACCTGCACCTGAGTGGAAGTTCTACCTACACTGGGTTTGACCCACAGCTCAAAGGTGACCCCTGCTGGACCAACTGGTGAACTACAGACACTCAGAAACTCCTCCTCCAGCATCCATTCTGTCACTTTGACTGCTGAGTTAGTGGAAAACATCCAACACACACCGCTTCACATCTGAACATAGAAATGTGTGTGAAGAAGAGCTGAGCTGACATTAAACAGCTGATGGAATCAAAACAGTTCAACCTGACTCAGTGACGACATTTAGACTCACTCACCTCTCTGAGGGGGGACCAGCACTGGAGTTAAAATCAAGACCAAGACCCTTTGACCAGTCGCTCTTAAAGGACACACAGCTGGGTTCAGGTCCAGGTCCAGGTCCAGGTCCAGGTCCAGGTCCAGTTTTCTTTTTCGGGTGGATCCTGTTTAAAAATAAAAAATATAATATCATTGTTTTTTGGGTTCTGTTTTCCCAATTTGATGTTTTAGTTTTTGAGCCTTACTTTGACTTGGACCCTTTCTGTTTTTTAATTTGAAATCAGACTCAACTTGTCCCAGTAAACTCCTGGAGGACACATGTCTCCCACTGGCCTCTGATTTATGTTTGTGTTTGAGTCCAGGTCCATGTTCAGGTCCAGGTCTTGTGAATAAAGACGTTTTAGTTAATTAATCTCTGATCTCTGACTTGTAGAACAGTTAGAGATGATGATCTGACCTTTGACCTTTGCTCTCATGTCCTCCACTCAGACTGGTTCTAGAGGGAGGGACTTCCTCCTCTCTGTCCTCAGTCTGATCCATGCTGCTGATCTCAGGTCAGCTCACACACTTTACACCTCCACCTGCAGAGGAAACACATCATTCATCATCTCTGATCATCATTGAGCTGTAAACAGATCAGCTCCTCCTCTGATTGGCTCTTCTTCTGCAGTCAGACAGCAGTAAAATCATCTTGTTGTTTCAGGAGAATAAAGCTGATTCTGACAGTCAAAATCACAGGATCACTGGAGACTGACAGGAACCAGCAGGGGGCGCTCACTGCTCTCTGTTCAATCGCTTACATGGAAATCCCTCTGCAGCCACTGACTGATGGTTCAGTTTTACTCTCTGACCAACATGAACTCTGGTCCATCATAAAACCAGTTAATGATCCAACTGGAGTCCAGATCAGAGTCCAGTCCAGCATCAGGATCTGAGCTCAGGACTCCAGTCTGAGTCTCTGAGTGTTCAGAGGGTCAGAGGTCACCAGAGAGGTCCTGACCAGTCAGAGTTGGTGTGTTGGAGGAGAAACCAGCAGCAGATGTGATGTGAAGTGTAGAGGTGGACCAACCTGCAGCTCCTCATCAACCATCACTCACAGATTGTTCTGCAGCCTCAGCTGCTCTGACTCAGGTCTCATCAGGAGACGTAATCTGTCTCTACTGGAGACACGTTGGACTTACTCAGCGTCTTCACTCTGTCTGAAGCAGGTCTGTAGAAGAAGAGAGAATCCTGGTCTTCTCCTCCGTCCTCCATCAGTCCTCTGAGTCTGCAGGCTGCTGTCGCTCTGAAAGCAGTCTGAAAGTGCTGCTCACAGGTCAAAGGTCAGCTGCTGCACCTTCCTCTGACTGTAAACTCATCAATGATTAACCTGCAGCAGCTTCCTTATAGTCCACCTCACCTCCAGCTGATGACTCAGCAGAATCTGGGCTCTAGAGCCTTTTAGGATTCTGGATTTCACAGACAGGTCCCAGTGGGGTCAGGCTGGGCTGCTACAGCTACAAAGAGATCCACCATCATTCAGATGATGTCACACAGCAGAGCCAATCAGAACACACACAGCGCTCAGAGGTGGCACCTTGAGATTGAAGGAGGTGAAGAGAAAAACATGATTCCAGCTCCAAAAAGCCTTTGAGTCACAGGATGAAATCCTGAAGGTTTCAGTCTCAGGGTCAGAGGTCAGTCCAGGCTCTAGGATCCTGGAGAGACCACATCCTGACAAACGCTTCAGTAAAGACTCCAGATCAGATCCACAGAAGGACAGGAGAGGACATCAGATCCATCCCATCCTAAATAAAGACCTGATGAGAGAAAAAGCTGAAACAAAGTTCAGATCTTCACCGTTTAAAGCTTCTGATTGTGTGAAGAAGAAACTGGAGCTCCACTCAGTTCTTTCTCCTTCACAAACTAAAGGTTCTGACTGGAGAGTTTCCATGTGTGGAGGTGACCTCAGATCAGCTGATCAGACAGAACATCAGAGTCTCTGCTGCTAAAATGTCTTCAGACTAACAACATGTTCATGGTTCAGAGACTAATCTGACAGGATGCTGCTAGAGATGAAATGAGCTCCATCTTTCCAGAGGAGGTGTGAAAAAACCCAGATGGATCAAGTCTCTGAGCAAAGACCTGAACCAGAGCAGAAACCTCCAGATGTGGTCCTCCAGCTCCTGGAACAGAATCCTATGTGAATCATCCTGAAAGCATGGAGCCAAACATCAGATCAGTGTTGGACAGACTGACAGTCCACTGGTCTCCAGAGAGCAGCATGGAGAGGACTGATGTTAAAGTAGTTGTTGTCCATGTACAGACCTGAAATATGGAGTCCAGCTGTGTTTGATGCTGCTGGGCAGACTGACCACTGGGACCCTCTGAGCTCTGCTGGTCCACTCTGTGGAGAATCAGGAAGAATCAGCTGACCTTCTGTCTGTCCACACAGAGACAAACACAAGGTCAAGGTCCATGTGGCGTCACGCTCCACAGACTAGTAGTCCTCCTCCATCAGCAACACCTGCACCTGAGTGGAAGTTCTACCTACACTGGGTTTGACCCACAGCTCAAAGGTGACCCCTGCTGGACCAACTGGTGAACTACAGACACTCAGAAACTCCTCCTCCAGCATCCATTCTGTCACTTTGACTGCTGAGTTAGTGGAAAACATCCAACACACACCGCTTCACATCTGAACATAGAAATGTGTGTGAAGAAGAGCTGAGCTGACATTAAACAGCTGATGGAATCAAAACAGTTCAACCTGACTCAGTGACGACATTTAGACTCACTCACCTCTCTGAGGGGGGACCAGCACTGGATTTAAAATCAATAGGATAATCCTTTGAATCATCACTCTTAAAGGACACACAGCTGGGTTCAGGTCCAGGTCTAGGTCCAGGTCCAGCTTTGAGTCTCTGATGTTTCCTGTTTAAAACAAAATGTTTTCATTCTGAATGAACTGACTGACTGATGTAGAGGTGAGTAAGTCAGTCAGACTGGATCCTGGAACATTCTGGATCAAAGTAACAGGATTATTTGTTCTCAGTTGTTGAAGCTGAAGGATCCTTTCCTGCTGCAGGACTCCACATCTGGACCTCTACAGTCCATCTGGTCCAGGTCTCCTCCTCCTCTTCCTCAGCAGACATTTCATTGTTCTCTAACTGGATTCCAGTGGANCACTGCAGACTGATGGAGATGTTTCAGTCTTGGTTTCTTAATAACTATGAATCTCTGTTTCTTCATCAGGTTGCGTCCATGTTTGCTGAAGGTCCGATGGACATGAAGAGCAGCCAGAAACTCCTGAACACTCAGATGGACGAAGCAGAAGACCTTGTCCTGGTACAGTCCTCTCTCCTCTCTGAAGATCTGTGTGAACACTCCTGAGTAAACTGAGGCTGCTCTGATGTCGATGCCACACTCTGTCAGCTCTGATTCATAGAAGATCAGGTTTCCTTTCTCCAGCTGATCAAAAGCCAGTTTTCCCAGAGACTCAATCATCTCCCTGCTCTCTGGACTCCAGTCTGGATCTGTCTCAGCTCCTCCATCATACTTGACCTTCTTGACTTTGGTCTGAACCACCAGGAAGTGGATGTACATCTCAGTCAGGGTCTTGGGCAGCTCTCCTCCCTCTCTGGTCTTCAACACGTCCTCCAGAACTGTAGCAGTGATCCAGCAGAAGACTGGGATGTGACACATGATGTGGACGCTTCGTGATGTCTTGATGTGGGAGATGATCCTGCTGGCCTGCTCCTCATCTCTGAACCTCTTCCTGAAGTACTCCTCCTTCTGTGGCTCAGTGAACCCTCTGACCTCTGTCACCATGCCAACACACTGAGGAGGGATCTGATTGGCTGCTGCAGGTCGTGTGGTGATCCAGAGGCCAGCAGAGGGAAGCAGGTTCCCCCTGATGAGGTTTGTCAGCAGAACATCCACTGAGGTGGACTCTGTGACATCAGTCAGGACCTCCTGGTTGTGGAAGTCCAGAGGAAGTCGACACTCATCCAGACCATCAAAGATGAAGACCACCTGGAAGTCTTCAAAGCTGTGGATTCTTCTGGTTTCAGTGAAGAAGTGATGAACGAGTTCCACCAAGCTGAACTTTTTCTCCTTCAGCACATTCAGCTCTCTGAAGGTGAATGGAAACAGGAAGTGGATGTTGTGGTTGGCTTTGTCTTCAGCCCAGTCCAGAGTGAACTTCTGAGTTAAGACCGTTTTCCCGATGCCGGCCACGCCCTTTGTCATCACTGTTCTGATTGGTCCATGTCTTCCAGGTGGGACTTTAAAGATGTCTTCTTGTCTGATGGTGGTTTCTGGTCTGTGTGGTTTCCTGGAGGCTGTTTCAATCTGTCTGACCTCATGTTGATCATTGACCTCTCCAGTCCCTCCCTCTGTGATGTAGAGCTCTGTGTAGATCTGCTTCAGGAGGGTTGGACTTCCTGCTGTAGCGATCCCCTCAAACACACACTGGAACTTCTCCTTCAGAACACCTTTAAGTTGATGTTGACCAACTGCAGCAGCACGTCCTGAATGAAGACAAAACATGATGAAGTGAATGTTTGATCATCAGTTTGTGCTTCATTCCTCCAGCAGGTTCAATCTTTAGAGAAATCCTCTTACTGCTCTGCAGACGCTCAGCCAGCTCCTCCTGCTTCATCCTCCTCAGGAAGGAAACTGTCATCTCCTCAAACGCCTCTCTGCTCCTCCTCTGCTCTTCATCCTCACCCTCCAACACCTCCTCATCCTCCCTCTGACTCTCTGAGCATTCTGGGTCATCTGGACTCAGAAGCTTCTGGATCCTCTTCAGCTGGTTCTTCACAAAAGTCAGGATGTGGTCCTCCAGCTCCTGGAACAGAATCCTATGTGAATCATCCTGAAAGCATGGAGCCAAACATCAGATCAGTGTTGGACAGACTGACAGTCCACTGGTCTCCAGAGAGCAGCATGGAGAGGACTGATGTTAAAGTAGTTGTTGTCCATGTACAGACCTGAAATATGGAGTCCAGCTGTGTTTGATGCTGCTGGGCAGACTGACCACTGGGACCCTCTGAGCTCTGCTGGTCCACTCTGTGGAGAATCAGGAAGAATCAGCTGACCTTCTGTCTGTCCACACAGAGACAAACACAAGGTCAAGGTCCATGTGGCGTCACGCTCCACAGACTAGTAGTCCTCCTCCATCAGCAACACCTGCACCTGAGTGGAAGTTCTACCTACACTGGGTTTGACCCACAGCTCAAAGGTGACCCCTGCTGGACCAACTGGTGAACTACAGACACTCAGAAACTCCTCCTCCAGCATCCATTCTGTCACTTTGACTGCTGAGTTAGTGGAAAACATCCAACACACACCGCTTCACATCTGAACATAGAAATGTGTGTGAAGAAGAGCTGAGCTGACATTAAACAGCTGATGGAATCAAAACAGTTCAACCTGACTCAGTGACGACATTTAGACTCACTCACCTCTCTGAGGGGGGACCAGCACTGGATTTAAAATCAAGACCAAGACCCTTTGACCAGTCGCTCTTAAAGGACACACAGCTGGGTCCAGGTCCAGGTCCATGTCCAGCTTTGAGTCTCTGATGTTTCCTGTTTCAAACCAAATGTTTTCATTCTGAATGAACTGACTGACTGATGTAGAGGTGAGTCAGTCAGTGAGACTGGATCCTGGAACATTCTGGATCAAAGGAACAGGATTCTTTGTTCTCAGTTGTTGAAGCTGAAGGATCCTTTCCTGCTGCAGGACTCCACATCTGGACCTCTACAGTCCATCTGGTCCAGGTCTCCTCCTCCTCTTCCTCAGCAGACATTTCATTGTTCTCTAACTGGATTCCAGTGGAGTTCAGTGATCAGATCATTGAGCTGCAGCTCCTCTGTGTTTGTTAGAGACTGAGAGAGGAGAAGGTGGACTCATGTCCACTCAGGTGGGTTTATGGAGGTTCTCTGAAACGACTCAACCAGTTGAACTCAGCAGCCTTTCTTTGTTTCAGCTGCTCTAAAATCCTGAACCTCCACTCAGAGAGAACCAAGGAGCTTCTAGAGCTCATTGGTAACTCAGGCTTTAATGTCCAGCCTCTGAGCGCGCTCACATCTAAAGGTCACTTTATGGATCATCTGACATTTCTTCTACATCAGACACATGGATCAGCTGATGCTTCAGGCATTAACAGGAGCAGCTGGTTGAACCATGACGTGTGAAAAAATTAAAAGAAAAAACAATAATTCTTATAGGACAAGAGCTGACTGCTGCTGAGAACTGTTGATTGTCCAGATGAAGAACTTTACAAGGAGACACCTGCTGTTAATGTGGAACAGAACAGCTGATCAACTTTAACTGGATCCATTTCAACTGGAAAGTCCAACAGACTCTGTCCCATAATGAAGGAGACACCATTCAGACTTTAAACAGGTCACAAGGTGGTTCAGGAATGTGGTCAGGACGCCTCCTGGACGCCTCCCTGGGGACGTGTTTCAGGCATGTCCTGCCAGGACAAGGCCCCCGGGTCAACTCAGGACACATTGAGAAAGTTTATCTCCAATCTGGAGCTGGTGGAAGTGGCCAGGGAGAATATGTTCTGTAAGTCACTACTTAGGATGCTGCCCCCATGACCCGGACCCAGAAAAATGGAAGAAGCCAAGACAAAAGACAGGGCTGTTACCAAAAACTACTAAACCTGCCAACATCTCTTTAATGGTCTCAGCCTGCACTGGAGACTGACAAAGGTCCCAGGAGACACTTTTACTGAAGTCATTCTGCTGAGACATTGACTGGTTGGTCTTTAAGGACACAAAGCTGGGTCCAGGTCCAGGTCCAGGTCCAGGTCTTGTCCTGTGAATAAAGATGTTTAGGTGATGTGACTCTGATCTCTGACATGGAGAAGAGTCCTGGACAGGTAGAGATGATGATCTGACCTTTGACCTTTGCTCTCCTGTCCTCCACTCAGACTGGTTCTAGAGGGAGGGACTCTCTGTCCTCACTCTGATCCATGCTGCTGAATCACATCAGATCACTTTACACCTTCAGCTGCAGAGGAAACACACATCATTCATCAGCTCTGATCATCACTGACATGATGGACTCTGTAAACAGATCAGCTGATCCTCCTCCTCTGATTGGCTCTTTATCTCAGCTGAATGCAGTCAGACAGCAGAGGAAGCTGCATCAGCTGCTGTACTTCTACTATCTGTCCACTAGATGGAGGCAGAGAGGAGTTCTGTTCATCTCAGAGACCTGACAGGATTAGTTGATGTTGAAGTTAAGGGTCGATCATGTCTCAGTAATGACTTGTTGTTCTCAGACCAACCAGGTACATTGTTCTATTTCAGACTTCATATTTAAAGTCAGAGGTTCTAATGAATGTTCTGCTCCTCAGCAGGTTGGTTCCACTAGAAATGAGGTCAGATCTACTGGTGAAGCTGCAGCTTGATGGTTCCTCACCAGGTCAGACTGGTTCTGATGGTGGACCTTGTTGATCCCAGTAGAATCCAGTCAGGTCCAGTAATGGTTCAGTCCTTTCCTCCTG
>SSNR01000730.1:96317-114060 GCA_006937965.1 Callopanchax toddi | reverse complement strand
CAACAGAAAGGTCCAACAAAACTAAGACTTTAAACTCCCCGGAGTCTGCTGCCATCATGATGTCACTGGATACTTTGAGTAAAGCCATTTCTGTTGATGCTTTTTACGGAAATCAGATTGGAATTTATCAAAAATGTTGTGTTGTTCCAGAAAAGAGACCAGCTGATCAGCCACAACTCTTTCTAAGAGTTTAGAGATATAGCTCAGTTTGGAAATGGGCCTGTAGTTATTTGGCTGAGAGGAGTCCAGACTGGGTTTTTTAAGGATGGGTTCAATAACAGCGTGTTTAAAGATGGAGGGGACAGAGCCGGTTTGGAGGGATAGATTAATAAAATCCACAATGCATGGGCCAACTAGGTCAAAAGCTTTAAGAAGCAAAGAGGTTGGAGAATATCAACTGGGCTTGGAGTTGGTTTCATGTTTTTCAGAATGAGACAGATGTCCTGAAAATGAACAGGTGTGAAGAAGGACCAGGTATGGGAAGGAGGAGGGTGGATGGCAGAGTGTGGAGCAGATGGGGTTTTATACTGAATTCCATTTTGTTTGGGGATTTCCGGATTCCGTCCGTTTTTTTCCGTACCGCTGAAATCACAGGGTCCTAGATGAGGTGTAGATGCTACTGAGTACATCACAGTGTCATCGACACAGAAATGGAAGTCGGTGTTTGACGCTCCTCGGTCCAGATTGTTGATATATAGAATAAATAGGAGTGGCCCCAGAACCGATCCCTGAGGAACGCCTTTGGCTACATGGAGGAAGCTGGAAGTGACGCCTCCTGCTTCACACACTGAAGTCTGTTTGACAGATAGTTTTCAAACCATCCAACAGCAGGTTCTGAGAGTCCGATACTGAGAAGTCTTAGTGTGATCCACCGTATCAAAAGCTGTGGACAGATCAGTGAACAGAGCTGCTCAGTGCTGCTTATTAGAGCCTCCAGGAAATCATTTTAAAGCTGCTTGGTTGGACTGTGCTGTTTTCTAAAGTTAGATAAGAGGTTATGAGTGGTTAAATGGTCGTTCAGTTGTTCACTTAGTTTGGTTTCAAAGATTTGAACAAGAGTAGATCATTTGGACCTGGGCCTGTAGTTGTTTAGGTCTGCAGGATCAGCACCTTTCAGTAAGGGAAGAACGAAGGCAGATTTCCAAACAGATGGAATCTGGTTTGTGTGTTTCAGGTCTGACTGCAGATGATCAACAGTTGGTTTTAATGAAAGAAGAAGCTCCTGGAGAATGGAGGCCTGGTGTGGACCAGCAGGACCCAGAGCCCCTCAACATAAAGGAGGAAGAGGAGGAACTCTGGACCAGTCTGGATGAAGAGAAGCTCAATATTAAGGAGGAGACCGATGACACCAGGCTTCCCTTCCTTGCAGTTCCTTTGAAGAGTGAGGATGATGAAGAGAAACCTGTGTTGTCACAGCTTCCTCAGCACCAAGTGCTTCCAGCCAGCAGCTCCACTGACCAGATGACAGCAGCAACTGGTGGAGAGGACTGTGGAGGAGCAGAAACCATCAGGAACCCAGGAACCCCAAATACTCAGGAAGAAGATTCCAGCTCTTCACAAACTGAAGTCAGTGAGGATGATGAAGAGGAAGACCATGTAAACAATCCTGACTCTCAGCTGTCAGACACTGGGTCAGAAACTGAAGACAGTAACAAAAACAGGAAGGAGATCAGGTCTCCTGAGTCAGGTGTAGGCACTGTCAAGACCAGCAGGAAAGTCCAGACAATGCAGAAACCATATGGTTGTGATCTCTGTGGTAAAAGATTATCCACAAAACAAAATCTAAAAATCCACACAAGAATCCACACAGGTGAGAAGCCATATAGTTGTGGTGATTGTGGACAAAGTTTTAGGGAAAAGTCACATTTAAACAGACACATGAGAATTCACACAGGTGAGAAGCCATATAGTTGTGGTGATTGTGGGCAAAGTTTTAGCCGAAAGTCACATTTAAACACACACATGAGAATCCACACAGGTGAGAAGCCATATAGTTGTGGTGATTGTGGACAACATTTTAGGGAAACGTCAACTTTAAACACACACATGAGAATCCACACAGGTCAGAAGCCATTTTGTTGTGATGATTGTGGACAACATTTTAGGGAAAAGTCAACTTTAAACAAACACATGAGAATCCACACAGGTGAGAAGCCATTTTGTTGTGGTGATTGTGGACAAAGTTTTAGCCGAAAGTCACATTTAAACAGACACATGATGATCCACACAGGTCAGAAGCCATTTTGTTGTGTTGATTGTGGACAAAGTTTTAGCCGAAAGTCACATTTAGTCAGACACATGAGAATCCACACAGGTCAGAAGCCATTTTGTTGCGGTGATTGTGGACAGCATTTTAGCCAAAAGTCACATTTAAACACACACATGATGATCCACACAGGTCAGAAGCCATTTTGTTGTGTTGATTGTGGACAACGTTTTAGCGACAAGTCAACTTTAAACACACACATGAGAATCCACACAGGTCTGAGGTCATTTAAAGGAGTGGTTTTCTGGGTCATTTTATAGTTTTGCATTGTTCTCTAGTGTAATTCAATGCTATCTGTGTAATTTTTATAAAGAAAGAAGCTTTGATGCTTGTAGCGCCGGCAAAGGCGTTACTATCTCTGATTTCTGGCCCATGGATCATCAATTCAATAACTCATCTTTTTCCCAATAACTTGGATTAAAATGACTCTTTTATTATGTTGTAACCTGAATCAACAGCCCTTCCAGGACCCGGTCGTGTCGGAAGAATCAGAAGATTTCCGTTAATTAATAATTAAACTTAAGGACTCTTTGATGTCTCATTCTAAAAAGACACTACCTTTAATCCACTGCCCAGAAATGTCTTAATATGATTAATTCATTTTCTTCCAGTATTAATGAATGTTGATGTTGCATCAGTATTATTTCATGTTTTCTACTTTTGCTAAAAGGTTAAAGCATATTAATAATCCATCTAAGTTAGTACTGGGTTTCCTTAATGACGAGAACCACGTGACTTGGTAACTACTTCCCATTGGGCCACGCGTCCAAAAGTTCCCTCTGTCAGACTTCCTGTCTGGAAGCTAAACAAGTTCTCGTTTCAACCTACAACGAGAGAACACGGCCACCGTTTTCTCCGTTACACGGTGGGCCTCGATGCCGACTGAACCGTTTGGGTAATAGCCCCAAGCAGTTGAGGACCATTTCCCCGGCTCGAAGCCAGACACCATCCGTCTGCTTCTGTTCACCTGCCATGGGGAAGAACATGTCAGCCTCTTCCACCAGCCGATCATGGAACCGCTAGACCGACTCATCAGACACCTCCGTGCCTTCGGTAACTTCACGTCACCGGGGACCAGACCGGGGTTTGTCAGGGCATCACAGCTCACCGACGATCCTCCATCTTCCACGCCGAGGCGATCTGGAGCGGTCTCAGCAGGTACCAACTCCGATCTGGTAAAACCGAGGCTCTTGATAAATAACACTTCTGTCAACTTAGTCTCAGCTCCCCTCATAACTAGCTCAGACTCCCTAGAGATATTCAATATCTCACGGGCCCTCGTCATTAACTCTCAGCTTAATAACATCAGAAGAATCTCTTAAGATGCAACAATCTACCTCATCTCTGTCTGTTCGTTCAATCTGTTTCTTTAATAAAATAAGTGTAGTCTAAGTCTGCTTCTGGGTTATAACTTCCAAATATAACGTACGTAGGTCTTCCCTTTGAATCAAAAGAACCTAAAGTCCTGCATAACAATTAGTTTAGTGAAGGTAGCTAGCATCGCTTAGCATAAAACCGACATACACTAAGCTAATGAACTTGCAGAAGTGTGTTCGTATTATAACAATAAAATCAGGTTATATTACGCTACATACTTATAATATAAGCTTTAAAAGTTTCCCATCTGACACCTGAATTTGAAACAGCAGGATTCTCATTAGTATTCATGATATGCACAGCACTCGCTTCTGATTGGCTCTAGATATTTGATACTAAATGTGATGGTAAACATATATATATATATATATATATATATATATATTAGGGCCGGGAATCGATTAAAATAAATTAACTAATTAATCGCAAATCTGAACAAAATTAATCGCAATTAATCACATTTAAAATTTAATCGCAATTAATTGCATTAAAAATGAATCGCAATTCATCACTTCTTTTCAGAAAAAAGAAATTACATGTAGTTTAAAATGTTCATCCATGAAATATGCCAAAATGTTTTTTAAATCATTTTTAAAGCTTTTATAATTGATGAAAAATGCATTTAAATTGCATTTCAGTTCAAAACTGTTGAAAAACAAAATATCCCTGACAAAAACTGGACAGACCCTAAATACAGTACTTTATGAATCTATTTGTTTATTTTATGTACAATTTCAGAAGGGTATTGTTTTAATATCACAATAAAAGATTTCCAACATGTGGAGACACTTTGAGAGAATCATTTTTTGCAGTGTTCAAACTGACCCACGGTCTGCCTCGTTTTCAATGAGGGGTCCGAGTCACTCAGGTCTCTGTTGTTTAAAGTCTGGGAATGGGATCACCTTGGTCCGGTCCTGGTTTTTCTTTTCAGATAGGGTTAGGGGGTCGGTGTTTCTCGTACCGAGCCGAACTGAAACCTCCGCTCGGACCTCGGTGTCAGACCGGGACTACTAGACCCCCAACACCTGCTCACTGCTGAACTGAACCGAACCGGACCGTACGGCGAGAAAGGAGCAGGAATAAACCTAAAGGCTAGAGACCGTCCAGTTTCACCGCCGATTACTTTAGGTTTTCACGGTGGAAGGAGCGGAGAGTTCCGCGACCGGGCAGACAGGTGAACTGATGACATCTGAAGAAGCGGGTGGGGCGGGCTGGACCCATATGAGGAGGGAGGATACTGACACGGGCTGGGAGCCGTCTGAGTCTGCGCAGCAGGAAATCAGGCTGACGAAGCGCTCCGCCTTGCTTCAAACACAAGTTGCGTTAATTACGTAAATTTTTTTTAACGCGTTACGTCTTTCAAATTAATCAAGCGTTATTAACGCGCTAAAGTCCCGGCCCTAATATATATATATATATATATATATATATATATATATATATATATATATATATATATATATAAAAACATTGAGTATCAGTTTTGTTTCGTGAGGTTTGATCTCCACAAATAACACAAGCCCGTCTGCGTTCCACAATGTTGATTTATGAATGAAAAAAAAAAAACAGCTAGCAGTTGGGCGCATAGATATTTGGGCGGACCGAAAGGCCTTACCATCTCAGCGAATACACGTTATGACGTCAAACCGGGCAGAAATGCTCGTTCGCATTTTTAAGTTTCATTTTCTAGAAATTCTGTTTTTTCTTTAAATAACCAGGGAACAGAGAGTTTTCATGTTTGGCCTACATGACAGGCTCAGGGGGAACTATTAGAAACTATGAAGACCTGAAAAAAATGGATTCTGACAAAACCACCCCTTTAATGACTTCTGAAACAAGAATCAACACTTGTGTGGGAAACAGTTTAACTGAACATTCAGACAACTCATAGAGACACATGTTAATAAACACTGAGTTGAAGCTGAACAGGTCCAGGTGTAACCCACATAAAATGAGATGAGTGTACCTCCTTAAAATGATACAGTGTCTAGGAAAGATGGACTGAGTGCCACCAAACTGTTTCCTCCAAGCGTAATGAACTGAGATCAGTCAGGTTTTTATGATGAACTGTTCCTGAGGTGGATTCCTCCAGGAGATGGCGAGCCTTCCCACCTGAAGAGAGAGACATTGTGATTCCTTCCTGTCAATGTGGATGATTCCTGCTGCACTTGCAGTGTGGTAGGACTGTATCAACCACATTTATTTACACACATCCAGTCATGCATGAGAAAATGGACTGATGAGTCCACCATTTTTCCTTTTTTAATTTCTACACCCTGGGCATTTGTTGGACTGAACTTGAGGGACAAATGATTATTTTTGGAACTGTGTAACCAGGTTGTTGTGTAAAATTGTTCACTGCTGGTGAATGGTGTTTGCTTTTGGATCTGAAAGGATTTTTAGGTCAATGAATTGAGTTTTTCTTTATTTTAGAGAATTGAGAACTCTGATTACTCAGTTTCACCCAAGATTGACTCAAGACTGATCCAAAAGTTAAACTATGGCGCCCTCTGCTGTTGTGGTCATTTAATGACCCCAAACAACTATCAGTGTATGTCACTGGTTTATCCCCAGTTTTAAGACGACCCCACATTTTTAGATTATTTTCTATGGAAAAAAAGACAAAAGTGCATTTTGAATAATTATAATTTTAAATGTTTTAAAGTAAATGTTTATTTACTCATCTTTATTATGTGCGGGGGAAACACTAGTTGTGTAATTATTACCGTTACATTTTTCATCTCACACACACCCTAGCTGCAGCTCACAGCCCCCCAGAGGTGCACCCCACTTGAGGAATCCCTGATGTACAGGTCAGTGCTGAGTAGGTTTAGTCAGTCTAGGAGGAGAGTTCATTCCTAGTAAAAACTGAGAGAACAGCTGTAGGGTTTCCTTCACACATTCTGAACTGATTGGTACTTTTTCATTCCCTTTTGTTATTCTAGTTCTCCTGTTTTTATTATTGTGCTGCTCAAGCTGATTTACACACTGGATTTTTTTTATTCTCACTGTTTTCAATGAATATGGATGATTCTAAACTTTCATTTGTACTTTTCAAATACTACTACTACTAAATTCAAATGATTGTGATGAAAGTTTTAAAGTTTGTGTGTAAATGTGATGGATTTACCTGAATAATAATCTAAATGTGAGCTCATAGATGTGTTAATATTGTCCTCTCCAGTGTCAAGTCTCAGTCTGTTTGTGTTGAAACACTTAAAGGATCACACACGAGTTCTGCTCCCTACTTCCTTCCTTCCTTCTCTCCTTTCAGGTTTCTGTTTGTCAGCTTTTAGGTGACTCAGACTCCTCCCTGTCTAAAACATCTAAACTGGAACAACACGGTTTTTAGGCTGAACTCACATCAAAGCTCCATAATACGAGTACAACACACACACATGACTCTATGATTGCTCCGGCTCTAGATGTAAACTCACACACCAGATGAGATGATTCTGAGCTCTAGATGAGTCTATGTTTAGCTCTAGATGAGTCTATGTTTAGCTCTAGATGAGTCCACGTTTAGCTCTAGATGAGTCCACGTTTAGCTCTAGATGAGTCCACGTTTAGCTCTAGATGAGTCCACGTTTAGCTCTAGAGGAGTCTATGTTTAGCTCTAGATGAGTCCACGTTTAGCTCTAGATGAGTCCACGTTTAGCTCTAGATGAGTCCACGTTTAGCTCTAGAGGAGTCCACGTTTAGCTCTAGAGGAGTCCACGTTTAGCTCTAGGTGAGTCCACGTTTAGCTCTAGAGGAGTCCACGTTTAGCTCTAGATGAGTCTGTTTAGCTCTAGGTGAGTCTACGTTTAGCTCTAGATGAGTCCACGTTTAGCTCTAGGTGAGTCTACGTTTAGCGCTAGGTGAGTCCACGTTTAGCTCTAGAGGAGTCCACGTTTAGCTCTAGAGGAGTCCACGTTTAGCTCTAGAGGAGTCCACGTTTAGCTCTAGAGGAGTCCACGTTTAGCTCTAGAGGAGTCCACGTTTAGCTCTAGATGAGTCCACGTTTAGCTCTAGATGAGTCCACGTTTAGCGCTAGGTGAGTCCACGTTTAGCTCTAGAGGAGTCCACGTTTAGCGCTAGGTGAGTCCATTCCAGCTGCCCCCCCCCCAGCAGTCCTCTGTGGTCCAGCTGAACCCCGTCCTGCTCTCGGTCTGCTCGGCTCCAGAGGGACTCATGTGCTCCACTGCTGGCCGTCGTGTTTTGGACGTTGGAGAGAAAAGTCCAGCCAAGTGGACATGTTCCAGTTCCTCCTGACTCCTCAGCTGTGTAGTTCTGTTACCATCACTTCATCTGAAACTCTCCTCATGATGTGGAGCAGAGACTCTTATTTTGAAACAACCTGGTCCATCGTTACTGAACGTCCTGTTTTATCTCGTCACCTTGTTGAGCTAAAACAGGATTTTAGGAGTCAAACTGATTGTCAGAAATAAATATCAGACTTTCTTTAAAGCTGAGGACTTGTGATATTTTAACCCACTGTCATCCAGATCAGTTTTCTGACTGAGCCATTCTTTTTCCTTCAATAGTTTTTTTAGATTGAGCTAAAATGAGATGTTTGAAGCTTTAAATCAGCTGTTTCTCTGAATTAAAACACGTTTAATGGCAAACAGGACTCTGAGTCTCACCAGGATTTTATAGGATGAGTTTCTAAAAGTTGTCATACTTCAGGTATTTTACTAAAAGTAGAAATACATTCATATACTGTTTAATGTTTACAAGTGAATAAATGTGTTTATTTACTCTAAAACGTACCATGATTAATGGTTCTAATCTAAGAACTCTGCCTCTTTAACAGGATTAGTACGTTCCTCAACTTATTTGCTGCCCTCTGGTGGAAAATCTGAGTACTACAAATGAAAGTGACGATTTTAATATCCTAAAATCAGAAAACACCATGAAATAATGACCCAGTAAATAAATCTAAATCCAAATATTCTCGTTTTCAAACCATAAACTAATAAATAGTTTCTTCTCTTCTTCTCTAGACTTTTTATTCCTCTTTGATTTCCAGTCGTTTTGTCTCTCATTATAAAAAAATCATCTTTTTGTTGTCAGTAGTTTGTTTTGCTCGTTGCCTCTGGGCCCTTTCAGCATCTGGGTCAGAGAGCTCGGGGCCCCAAGATGTGACTGAGCAGCAGCAGCTGGGGCCTCAGGCTGCTTGATGGACAACCAATCAGAACCCATCAGAGTGATGGAAAGCTGAGGTAGACCCTCACCTGAGGTAGAGCCTCACCTGGAGGAGAGGATTCCTCTGAAGAGCAGATCATCAAACACAGAAGGTCAGACTAAATACGGTGTGTGTCTCTTTAAATATGATGTCATCTAAAACCTGTGGAAGCAGGATGTTTGATTTCCATCTTGATCAGAGCGACCATCAACATCCAGGACTTAGCATGACGTCAGTCATTTAGACCTGAGTGTTTGGCTCCCTCTAGTGACAAAGTAGAGAACTGCAGTGTTTCTAGATTGATCTGAAATGTTTCTACACCTTTTAAAGGCCAAAGCGTTCAATAAGTGGAGTTTTTAAATTGGACTCTTTATTCTAGATTTGACTAAATGATACTTTCCACCTGCAGAACTTTGCAGCTGTTTGAGCCAGATGTTGAAGAACCTGCAGAGAACAACAGCTGAGGAGTTCAAGGTGGCTCTAGGTTTAGAGTTCTGACAGCAGGAACAGGAGATGAAGTGAAAGGGGACTTTCCAAGTCCACCAGGAGGTCTACAGGTCTGTGACAGCAGCAGGAGACCCACCTGAACTGGTCCCAGCATTCAGATCCTCTTTAGACCAGGAGAAAACCACCAGAGACAAAGATCAGATCCCAGATCAGTTAGCTCAGACTGTTAGAGACCTGGAGACAGTTCTGAAGGTCCTGGTTCAAGTCCAGGTTCAGCTTCTTCTTCTTTAGACTCCAACCATCAAATGAAAGAGTCAAAAGGTCTAACAGAGCCAGTCTGAGTGTGAAGGGCGTCGGTGGTGTGGTGGGATTCTTCACGTTTCACAGTCTCAACAGAGACTGCTTCTAATCCCACCTGCTACTGGAACCTGGATCAAAGCAACAGTCCCACAGTAGTGGGTCGGGGAGGAGGCCGTGTCTCCTCCCTGAGAACCTGAGAGATCAACAGGGAGGGTTATGAAGCAGGACTCCAGACCAGGCTGGAGTTTTGATGTGACTCAGTTGGTTCAAGAAAAGTCCAGAGAATTTTTTGTGAAAACTAGTTTGTTTACCTTCACAGCCTTAAGAGCTACTGTCATTTCATTTATGTGAGAAATCAACACTGATGAAGAGATCATGTCAGGTTGATGGAGCGTTTAACACTGCTGCTAGCTGTGTCTAGTTCCCAACCATTAACTCTTCAAAACTCACATCTACACTCTAGATTCAGGTTTCTTGGTGTTACAACCTCCCTTCGGTCTAGGAGTTAAAAGCAGGCCAACACAAAACGATGAATGGTTCAAATCAAAATATATTTATTAATTAACAAAACAAACTAAATCAACACAGGAGGACTGTTAAAACACAAATTACCCTACCAAAGGGAATAAATAACATAAAATCACTCCTCTTACGTAAATAAGTTAATTTAGTTAAAACCAAGGAAACTACAATTATATAAATACAATAAAAGTCTGGGTAAAATCAAGTGAGGTTAAAACTAGACAACATACAAGACAAAGCTAAAATTGTGGATTCCCACACCTAAAATCACTTTGTCAGCCTAGTTAAAAACAACTTTAAACTGCTATAAAAACTCTCAATAACACAAAACCACCCAGGGGACAGCAGAACCCATCTGCTGCCCCAGAACGACTGGCTGGAGCCTCATTTAAGCAGTGCTTGATGAGGGGGGATTGGATCCAGCCGCGCAGCTCTCCGGCCTGCGTCTCTGGAGCGCTGCTGGCTGGAACAGGAAGGAGGAGTCGGCAGGGCACCGGTGCTGCCCAGGTGCGGGACTGTAACACTTGGTTAAGGCCCTTAAGGAACAGGTGGATTCTCTACACTTTTCTCCAGCTGGTCCTGGTTTCCAGAACCTCTTCATTTCACTACTGTGGGACTGTTCCTTTGATCCAGGTTCTGGGAGAAGGTGGGATTTGAACCAGTCACCTTGAGACTGTTGAGCGTGAACAACCCCACCATACTACTGAGGCCCTTCACACTCAGACTGGCTCTGTTAGACCAGGAGTCGGAAACGACCGGATATGTGTCTTTCTGACATCAGTATTTGTGCATGTTGGCCTAAACACATAATGAAAATTGGTTTGGGGCGGGTATGGAACCCACAGTCTCCTGCTTGGAGTCAGTGTCACTGCCTCCCTCCCCTCCCTTTCAAAACAGCGTAGTGAGTTTGGGGTTCAAAATTCAGAAAAATTCTAAAGTTTGGCTGCATTTTAATAATAATAATAATAATAATACCTCAAACTTATATAGCGCTTTTTCGGACACTCAAAGACGCTTTACAAACAGAGCAATGGACACAATTAATAAACACACACAATCTAAGAACACTGACGGCAAGCTAATTAATGGGTGCTGGTGAGGATGATGATTAAGGGAAAGCCTGTTTGAATAGGTGGGTTTTGTGCAGTGACTTGAAAGTGGAGAGAGAGTCAGCAATCCTGATGTTTTGTGGTAGAGAATTCCAAAGAGTTGGGGCAGCAGCGGCAAATGCTCGATCCCCCATGGTGCGATGTTTTGTTCTTGTTGGCGAGAGGAGATTGGAGTCAGCAGAGCGGAGTGACGGGTAGGAGAATGACGATGGAGAAGTTCAGTGAGATAAGGGGGAGCAAGGTTATTGAGGGATTTGTAGGTGATGAGGAGCAGTTTGTAATGAATCCGGTGTTGAACTGGGAGCCAGTGGAGTTGTTTGAGGACAGGAGTGATGTGGTCTCTGGAGCGGGTGTGGGTGAGTAGACGTGCTGCTGAGTTTTGGATGTACTGTAGTTTGTGTAAGGCCGTGGAAGGAAGTCCGTAGAGGATGCTGTTACAGTAGTCGAGTCTGGAGGTAATGAAGGCAGAGATGAGTATTTGAGCAGTGGAGTGAGAGAGGGATGGGCGGAGACGGGCGATGTTACGGAGGTGGAAGAACGATGTCCTGGTGATGTTATTGATGTGAGATTTGAAGGAGAGGGAGGAGTCAAAGATGACGCCAAGGTTGCGAACTGTAGAGGAGGGTGTGACTGTGTGACCGTCGATTAGGAGGGAAATATTTTGAGCAGAGGATAAGAGGGATTTGGGACCAGTGATAATGAGTTCAGTTTTGTTGCTGTTGAGTTTTGGAAAGGTAAACAGGAACAGAGCAAAATGCAACATATGCTATGAGATTTGTGCCGCGAAAAACAGGAATTCCAGCAATTAGTCGAAGCCACGCATCGCATGTGGAATTAATTTGCGAGCTGCAGTCTCATCTTCAGTCCGACTCCGAGCTTCAAGCCTCTACTGGATCCAGAGGTGTGTGAGGGAAGAGACAGTGACATCAAAGAAAGTTGCCGAGGTGAGCAATAAATACTGGTAATAATAGTAAATGCATAGATATGCCAAAAACAATGATTTATAGATGTTCTGAAGAACTTGAAATACTCTGAAGGGTTCAAACATTCTCAGCCACCACAGACATCCAGTTAGAGATGAAAAGTAAGGGGAGCATTCAAGATCCATTTAAATCCTTTAATACTGCCAAGCGTGGTCTACAAGAAAATACAACAACAAACTTGTGTAAAATAAGCAATATTCAACATCATTTCCAAAGTACAATTAGAATTACATCAGAATCCAATAGAGGGCGCTAGATAACATTAACTGCACCCACAGGCCATGCTGTCCAACAATCAATTACAATCCTGATCAATCTTTAGATTTTGTTACAAAACATAATCCACTAACTTACTAAAACAATGTAATAACATGAAAACTATCTATATTAATGACTTTAAAGATGTTTCTGTGTTAACCGTGAGGGAATAAAAATGATACTTAACATATTAACCATAACTAAAATGCAGCAATAAACAAACATGAAAATATTAACCAAAACTTCTATTATCATCAAAAAGGTTCAGGACACACTTACTTGGTCTCATTTACGCACACTCAGCATAAAAGGGTCGAACTTATCGGGCAAACAGCCGCTTCACCATCACTCTGCTGAACCATCGACGTCTAATACAGAATAGCACTGCACATTAGCCAATGAGAATACATGGTACATGAGCAGTCTGCATAACTCTTAAAGGGGCACACTCCCTATTTTTGGACATTTTCAACAATCAATATTTTTCATTTAAAAAAATGTTTAACACTTATTTTCTCTCAGAATTATACATATAGGTACCGAAAAAAGTACTAGTATGGAAAAATAGGTATCGTTAAAGTAGAAGTATTGAAAAGTATTTAACGGTACCCAGCACTACCCATAGATCATAGATTGGACCTGAAATATAATTTAACACATTTAGAAAACTTTGATACATAGACAAATAATCCAAATAGGAGCTTTAAACTATTTCCCACACATTGATTTTTGTGTTTCAGGAGTCATTAAATGACCTCTGACCTGTGTGGATTCTCATGTGTTTGTTTAAAGTTGACTTGTACCTAAAACTTTGTCCACAATCACCACAAGAAAATGGCTTCTGACCTGTGTGGATTCTCATGTGTCTGTTTAAATGTGATTTGACCCTAAAACTTTGTCCACAATCGCCACAACAAAATGGCTTCTCACCTGTGTGGATTCTCACGTGTGTGTTTAAATGTGACTTGACCCTAAAACTTTGTCCACAATCGCCACAACAAAATGGCTTCTCACCTGTGTGGATTCTCACGTGTGTGTTTAAATGTGACTTGACCCTAAAACGTTGTCCACAATCACCACAACAAAATGGCTTCTGACCTGTGTGGATTCTCATGTGTTTGTTTAAAGTTGACTTTTCCCTAAAACTTTGTCCACAATCGCAACAACAAAATGGCTTCTGACCTGTGTGGATTCTCACGTGTGTGTTTAAAGTTGACTTGTCCCTAAAACTTTGTCCACAATCAACACAACAAAATGGCTTCTCACCTGTGTGGATTCTCACGTGTGTGTTTAAATGTGACTTAACCCTAAAACTTTGTCCACAATCGCCACAACAAAATGGCTTCTCACGTGTGTGTTTAAATTTGACTTTTCCCTAAAACTTTGTCCACAATCGCAACAACAAAATGGCTTCTGACCTGTGTGGATTCTCATGTGTTTGTTTAAATGTGACTTGACCCTAAAACTTTGTCCACAATCGCCACAACAAAATGGCTTCTCACCTGTGTGGATCATCACGTGTGTGTTTAAATTTGACTTTTCCCTAAAACTTTGTCCACAATCACCACAACAAAATGGCTTCTGACCTGTGTGGATTCTCATGTGTTTGTTTAAAGTTGACTTTTCCCTAAAACTTTGTCCACAATCGCAACAACAAAATGGCTTCTCACCTGTGTGGATTCTCATGTGTGTGTTTAAATCTGACTTGACCCTAAAACTTTGTCCACAATCACCACAACAAAATGGCTTCTGACCTGTGTGGATCATCATGTGTTTGTTTAAAGTTGACTTTTCCCTAAAACTTTGTCCACAATCGCAACAACAAAATGGCTTCTGACCTGTGTGGATTCTCATGTGTTTGTTTAAATTTGACTTTTCCCTAAAACTTTGTCCACAATCACCACAACAAAATGGCTTCTGACCTGTGTGGATTCTCATGTGTTTGTTTAAAGTTGACTTTTCCCTAAAACTTTGTCCACAATCACCACAACAAAATGGCTTCTCACCTGTGTGGATTCTTGTGTGCATTTTTAGATGTTGTTTTGTGGTCAATCTTTTACCACAGAGATCACAACCATATGGTTTCTGCCCTGTCTGGACTTTCCTGCGTGTCTTGACAGTGCCTACACCTGACTCAGGAGACCTGATCTCCTTCCTGTTTTTGTTACTGTCTTCAGTTTCTGACCCAGTGTCTGACAGCTGAGAGTCAGGATTGTTGACATGGTCTTCCTCTTCATCATCCTCACTGACTTCAGTTTGTGAAGAGCTGGAATCTTCTTCCTGAGTATTTGGGGTTCCTGGGTTCCTGATGGTTTCTGCTCCTCCACAGTCCTCTCCACCAGTTGCTGCTGTCATCTGGTCAGTGGAGCTGCTGGCTGGAAGCACTTGGTGCTGAGGAAGCTGTGACAACACAGGTTTCTCTTCATCATCCTCACTCTTCAAAGGAACTGCAAGGAAGGGAAGCCTGGTGTCATCGGTCTCCTCCTTAATATTGAGCTTCTCTTCATCCAGACTGGTCCAGAGTTCCTCCTCTTCCTCCTTAATGTTGAGGGGCTCTGGGTCCTGCTGGTCCACACCAGGCCTCCATTCTCCAGGAGCTTCTTCTTTCATTAAAACCAACTGTTTATCATCTACAGTCAGACCTGAAACACACAGACATCAGTTGTGTTGAAGAACTTGAGAGAAATGAACAGGTTAATATCAAAGACTTAATCGCTTCTATTGGTTTCTGCTGTCGTTGCCGTTAGCAACACACGGCTAAACAAAGCATGCTAAGACGGAGATGCTTCGCTGTTTTAATGAAGATTTCATCGCCTCAGGTTCACTATTTTAATCCCTTAACTGTACTGGTGACTCACCAGCTGACTCCCCTGGTAGCTCGCTTCAAACAAACTCACTGTTCAGTTTCAGTCCGGTCTCAGTGTCAGAGGTTCATAAAGCCCTCAAAGCTCTAGATGACAGAAAATCAGCTGGTCCAGACAAACAATGGAATTCAGTATAAAACCCCATCTGCTCCACACTCTGCCATCCACCCTCCTCCTTTCCATACCTGGTCCTTCTTCACACCTGTTCATTTTCAGGACATCTGTCTCATGTTGAAAAACATGAAACCAACTTCAAGCCCAGTTGATATTCTCCCAACCTCTTTGCTTCTTAAAGCTTTTGACCTAGTTGGCCCATGCATTGTGGATTTTATTAATCTATCCCTCCAAACCGGCTCTGTCCCCTCCATCTTTAAACACGCTGTTATTGAACCCATCCTTAAAAAACCCAGTCTGGACTTCTCTCAGCCAAATAACTACAGGCCCATTTCCAAACTGAGCTATATCTCTAAACTCTTAGAAAGAGTTGTGGCTGATCAGCTGGTCTCTTTTCTGGAACAACACAACATTTTTGATAAATTCCAATCTGATTTCCGTAAAAAGCATCAACAGAAATGGCTTTACTCAAAGTATCCAGTGACATCATGATGGCAGCAGACTCCGGGGAGTTTAAAGTCTTAGTTTTGTTGGACCTTTCTGTTGATCACAGCACCTTAATGAACAGACTCCATGACTTGGTGGGGATCTCTGGACCTGGTCTAGACTGGTTCAGATCGTAGTTTCAGTGTCCATATAAACCACATCATGTCAGATACTACAGATCTGTTCTGTGGGGTACCCCAAGGCTCTGTTCTGGGTTTATCATCTGAGAAATATTTCCAAACTGAGAAAGTTGGTGTCAAAACCTGAACAGGAAATGGTTCTTCATGCTTTGATCTCCTCCCGTCTAGATGACTGTAACACACTTTTCACATGTTTGAACCAAAAAGCCCTTAATGGCCTTCAGCTGGTCCAGAACTCTGCAGCGAGGCTCCTCACTGGAGCAAACAGAAAAGATGACATCACTCCTATTCTGAGGTCTCTGCACTGGTTACCTGTTAAATGTAGAGTTCATTTTAAAATCCTGCCTCTAACTTTCAGGGCCCTACATGGTCAAGCTCCTCTTTATGTTACTGAACTGATAAAACCATACGCTCCAACCTGAGTCCTCAGGTCCACAGACCAGAATCTACTAACAGTTCCAACCCGAGTCCTCAGGTCCACAGACCAGAATCTCCTAACAGTTCCAACCTGAGTCCTCAGGTCCACAGACCAGAATCTACTAACAGCTCCAACCCGAGTCCTCAGGTCCACAGACCAGAATCTCCCAACAGCTCCAACCCGAGTCCTCAGGTCCACAGACCAGAATCTACTAACAGTTCCAAGGACCAGATTTAAAAGTCAAGGTGATCGCTCCTTCCAGTCTGTTGCACCTCGACTTTGGAATGACCTTCCTTTAGTTTGACGCTGTATAGACAGTCTGGACTCCTTTAAAAAGCAGTTGAAGACCCAATTGAATGAATGAATGCTTTATTTACAGACTCAAGAATCCATTAAAACTACATAAAACTCATTAAAAAACCACAGACACTAATTAAAAGGACACTACTATCAAAAATACATAAAACCAAATATTAAAACCACAAACATTAAAAAAGACAACTATACCAGTATCTCCACATGCTTGAATGATACCACACAGGATCAATCAGGTGCTTAATGATGGAGTTACACCAAGCGTCCAATCGGCACACACATTTGTAGATCAAATTTCTCATCGTAGCAGAAAATGCATTGACTCTAATATGGCAAAACATCTTACTTGCACTGGACCATCTTGGTTTCCTGAGTAATATGCACATACAGTCATTATATGCAACTTGAATCTTATATTTACTGGATTTTTTTTAACTTAACCCACAAGGGGGCAGTATACAAAGGAGTACAATATGCCTTAAAGAGTTTTATCTTGACTTGATCTGAGCACCAAAAGACTTTTCTACCCAGAATGTTGGCTTGTGTATAAAGCACACAGCGCTGCCTGTAAATGTCCTCCTCATCAGACATTTGATCAGTTAAAATATGTCCCAAATATTTAAAACTACTGCAGACAGGCAACACTTGCCCTGCCAAATAAAAAGGTGGAAAAACAAGATCCTTATCCCCATTTGCTCTACATATCATTACAGCACTCTTGTTAGCATTATATTTTATATCATATTTACATCCATAGTCAGCACATACATTCAGCAATTCTTGAAATCCAGTACCGCTAGGAGAAATGATGACCAGATCATCAGCATACATCAGATGGTTCACTAACATGCCTCCAATCACACAGCCTGTTTTACACATTCTTAGCTTTTCAGACAGCTCATCCATGTAGATGTTAAATAGTGCTGGTGAGAGCAGCAGCCCCCCCCCCCCCCCCCCCCCCCCCCCCCCCCCCCCCC
>SSNR01000730.1:71812-82827 GCA_006937965.1 Callopanchax toddi | reverse complement strand
GACATGAGTCTGACTGATTTCTAATGGTCTCATTAGTTTCTAATTGTAAAGCTCCTTGTGATCTGTATCATGAAGGTGATTCAGAGCTTTTTCCTGTCAGTCAGTGACTGAAGTGTGAATTGTTCCTTTGAGTGTAATCTTCTGCTAGTCTGATGTCAGTGTTGATGTCAGATCTGGTTTGCTACATCGTTGCAGATCAGCTGAACTTCCTGCTTCACCAAAGATTCTTCATTTGCTCCGATTCCCAAGAGAATGAGCCTGGAGAGGAAGCTGCCTTCCCACCAGGAAAACCATGGTAACAGCCCGACTCATCACTTCTTCATTTCATCCTGATAAGACATGTGATGGATTTGTCTCAGACCAGATGGACTGTTTACTGCAGCAGAAGTCTTTAGTTCTGTCTAATTCCTGAAGAACCTCTTTGACTGAAATCCAAACCGTCCACCAAAAAGGTCCCACAGTGAGTCCACAGCTGGCCTGGTACTGGTCTAGATGTGGGCCACCTCTGGTAAACCACATGTGGACCAGTACCAGTGAGGATGAAACTATGAAAGTCTCTAAAGTCTGAAACTGCAGCAGCTCTTTAGTCCAGTTCAGGAACACAATTAGGAATTGATTTGGAATCTTTTGGTCACATGACCTGGATTGATCTAATTTTTTGTCAGTGTTTGGATGGAATGTTAATTTGTTGACGATCCCTAAAAGAAGCACTCCATTCAGGAGGAAGTTCACAGAGTTGAGCTCCTCTTCCTCTCTGTGACATCACAGCGTGTTAGAAGCCTTCTCTGATCATGGAGTGAACGTCTGTCGAATCTCCAGCTTCAGACTAACGTCACCGTGGAAACCTGACTCCGTCCCTCATTACAGGACAGCAGGTCCCTCCCCCATCACTCTGTCTGTCACCTGACAGCAGCTGATCCCTCTCCTCTCTGATGGAGCTCCCAGACTCCACTGCTTCTGTCTAGAATACCTTTTTCTACATCTATACAGTGCTCTCTCACTATTTCATGTTTACCTTTTGTGGCCTCGCTGTTCCTCTGATTGTTTGGGTCCAGTTTTTCGTCCTTTTTTTACCAGCTCATTGTGTTCTGAGTCCTGAGATCGACTGCAGCGCTGACGCTGTTCTGGTGGCGTCTGTGTCTGGTCTCCTCTCTTCTGTGGCTACAATGTAGCTTCCTGCCGTCAGCTGGTGAATGACTGTAATGTAAAGAGCTTTGTAGTCCAGGACTTAGAGCAGCTCTATAAAATATCCTGATATTATTTTGGGTCCACGTCGCCCAGCCCTATAGCACCGATCAGAATAGTGTGGTTTATTGTTGGAGAATCTTAGTAAACAAAAATGAAAGCTTTTATTTTTATTACAAACAATGAACGGGAGGTGCTTTGGGCATGTCCTGCCAGCAGGAGGCCCCCGGTCGACCCAGGATAAGCTGGAGGAAATACATCTCCAGGTTGACCGGGGAACGTCTGGGCGTCCCAGCTGAGGAGCTGGTGGACTTGACCGGGGAGAGGATGGCCTGGCTGGGATGCCCGGCTGCCCCCGTGACCCAGACCCAGAAAAGGGGAGGAAGGCGAGGTGAGGACAATGAACTTGTGACAGTTTAAAAAATCTGAGCAGCTGTATTGATGAGAGATTCTTTTTGCTCTGCGCAGCGGAGTCTGTCAACTCGCTCTCTGATTGGCTACACGTCGGTCTCCACAGGCAGATTCTCGGGGGTCACCTCACACGCTGCGATATCGGGTCTAGACAATCCAACATGTTCGATTTCACAGATTTGCGATCGGAGCGGTTCTGACGGCGTTCCGAGCGGACCAGAGCGCTCTTAACCCACCACACACGAGAGGATGATCTGATAGGATTATCTTTAACGATCAGGCACGTCTTTATTATAGTCGGAGGAGGAGAATCGGGGCAAAAATCGGGTTAAAAATCCTGCCGTGTGAACTGGCCTTAACTGGTCCCAAGTCCAGATAAATGCAGAGGGTTTTGGCAGGAAGGACATCTGACAAATCAAACAGGAGAATCACAAGAAAGAAGTCCATAGCAGCTGGTTGAGGCCCAGGTTACAACAACCACCACTGGTGCTGTCCACCTACAGCAGTGTCGTGGGGACGGAATTCCCTCATTTGGGACTAAAGAGAAAAAGTTCCGTCAGATCTCTCGCTCGCTGGTAAATAAAGATACGTTAGAATACTGAAGGTCATGGACGTGATTTTGCAAGCAGTGTTCTGTGGCGCGCTACTCAGAAACTGGTCCTGTACTAGACTGGCCAAAACCATGGCGCGCCCGCGGCGCAGTGCTGACATCTTTGCTGTTCAGCCTTTAGCGTGGACGGAGGTGACGAGTCTCCACCAAAACCCAGCAGAAAGAGCGCTGCGTCCCCGCCAATAAAAATACAGCACCGCATTGAAATGAGGTGCTGTGTGTCCACGTGAAGGAGGCGTGATCTGGACAGACCGGTCCAGAACAAGCCTCTCAGTCCAGGATGTACGCTAGCGGTTAGGGTGACCAGATGTCCCGTTTTGTGCAGGATTGTCCCGTATTTTCATAACTTTCATGTCCGACAAATTGAGACACTGTCCCGCATTGACCCTTTACAACGCGTCCTCGACACATGTCTTCACTCTGCAATGGTTTGTGCTTTAAAAAGTTCAATCGGTTTTTGAAAGAAGACACGTTTCTCTTTCAGCTCATCAAAGTGTCATTATGGTTATTTATGTTCCACCGTTACATTCGACGCACGAGTCAGCCTCCCTCTCACACACGAACGTAGCAGGTAGGAGAAGAAAGGAGTGACACAGAGAAAAAGTGAAAGGAGGTGGAGTAATGAACCGTGGTCTAGTGGTACAGTAACTGGGTTTCATATTGGGAGATCTGGGTTCAAATCCAGGTCTGAACATGGAACAAAATCAGATGTTATTTTTCTTTAAGAAAATAAATAATGAATAAATTATTTATAATATTGATTTTGAGTATTTTACTACTAGCGGTCCGTGCATCCTCCACCTGCACAGATGTCCGTTTGGACTGGGCCGGTCTCGAGTAGAGCTGCGCTCCCACTACCCACCCCCGCCCGCCCGCGAGCGGCTGATTTTCCGTCAGATGAAAATATTTTTCTTTAACCCCGGACCTACAGGGTTCTGGTGGAAATAGGGCTTCTGTTGGTCAAAGAACGAGAGGAGGAAGGTGTGTCCGTAGACGGAGAGAGAAGAGTAAAAGCAAGACTTTAGGACTGAGAGTAGGGACTTTGAATGTTGGGACCACGGCAGGAAAAGCTAGAGAGCTGGTTGACAGGATGCAGAGGAGGAAGGTGGATGTTCTGTGTGTTCAGGAGACCAGGAGGAAAGGTAGCAAGGCTAGAAGTTTAGGAGCAGGTTGAAGCTGTTTGACCATGGAGTGGATGGGAGGAGAAATGGAGGTGGAGTTATCTTGAAGGAGGAGTTGATTGGGGATGTTCTGGAGGTGAAAAGAGTGTCGGTCTAAAACTAGACATTGAAGGTGTGATGTCCAAAGTAGTTAGTGGTTACGCCTCACAGGTGGGATGTGAGCAGAAAGAAGAAAGTCTGGATGGAGTTAGATGAAGTAATACCAGTTATCAGTCCGATACAAAGGGCATGTATTCATACTCATAAAAGTACCCAGTACTATGGAGCTGATACTGTTTAACGTAGCATGATGCTAGGCTCTCAGTCGAGCTGCAGCAAGAGATGAAGGAAAGAAGGACAGCAGGTCAGGGTGGTTAGGATGGACATCTACTGACAAATAACAGAAGAGTGATGAAAGATGGAAAGAATACTTTGAAGAGTTGATGAATGAGGAGAACAGAAGAGAAAGATGAACAGAGGAGGAGACTGGAGTGGATCAGAAAGTATCAAAGATTAGTCAGGATGAAGTGAGGAGGGCGTTGAAGAGGATGAAGAGTGAAAGACAGCTGGTCCTGATGAGAGACCTGTGGAGGTCTGGAAGTCTCTAGGAGAGGTGGCAGTAGAGTTTCTGACCAGGTCACTGAACCAGATCTTAGAGGGTGAGAGGAAGTCTGAGGAGTGGAGGAGAAGAGTGATGGGGAGGATTTTTAAGAACAAGGAGACGAGCAGAGTTGTGTCACGAGGAGCCTGTGTTCTGGTTGATATGGTTGATTTTTGTCCAAAGGTCAGTTCTTCAGTCAGAGTAGATTCTGAGGTTACAATACACACAATCAGATCTACACAATCTGCCCTGAGAGCTCTCAGGAAGATCAAGCTGCTGGTGTGGTTTTCTCTCTGCTCCATAGAGAGAGTCCTGACCATCAGCATCCTGGTGTGGTACAGCAGCAGCTCAGCAGCTGACAGAGACTCATTCAGACTGCAGAGAAAAGAACAAACACACACCTGCTGCCCTGGAGGACATTCTCACTGCTGGCTGCATTGGGAAAACAACAAACATCCTAAAAGACTCAACCCACCCTACTAACCATCTCTTTAAGCTTCTTCCATCTGACAAACCATACAGGGCCATAAAACACACCACCAGGCTGCTGAACAGCTTCTACGTAGAGCATCACTGAACTGAATACTGCTGCTAACAGGTCACACAGACAGTGATTCTGTGGGACAGTTGGTGAACTACAGCACCTTGTTTACATCTATGACCTCTATCACCTTAACATGTGACTCTGTTTACATTTAGATGATGTTTACAGGCTTTTCTAAATCTAGGAGGTCTTCAAAGTTAGAGGAAAATTCTAAACTCCTTCCTGATTTCTCCTCAGACTCAGAGCAGAAAGCTCTTCTATTTAGGACTCCCTTGTTGATCCTAGAGCATCACTGCAGAGGGAGATTCACACACAAGAGTTACAATCACAAGAATCTCATTTCACTTGAGATGACAGGATGCTTTTATAGACAGACATGATCACACAACAGTCCTGCCTCGTTCTGGGCTCACCCCTGAGCTCAGCCTACAGTCTATTGCAGTGGTCTCCAACTCAAATGAGCCGGGGGCCGCTGGAGCCCGAGTCTGGGTGAGGCTGGGCCGCATCAGGGCGCTCACAAAGAAAGCCTTGTTAAAAATTCTAATCTTATCAAATCTCTTTATTTTTTATTTTCTAACACAAAATAATAAGAAAAAACAATAAACAAATTAAGAATTAATACAAAAATAAATGAATCAGTACTAAATAAATAATAATTAGATTTGTCTAGTCAGCGACTTTATGTGGTTTCTTCAGTCTTTGATATCTGCCTAATTCAGATTCAGATGTCTAACAGCTCTTTAACCATTTTAACACGTATAAATATATATAAGGTCACACACACACACACACACACACACACACACACACACAGACAGAGTTATGGTGCTATGTTGTTTTTTAAGAATTCTGGTCACTTAAATTGACTATGTCAAATCTCAGCATCATTTCATAATAATCTGAACTCTGATTTCACAACAATGAAACCATTAATGCTGCAAACTTTGAGTTTAATGGAGTCTGGTCTGAATTATTGCAGAATCATGAATCACATGGATTATTTACTGAGTAAAATGAGTTACTCTGAGCGGGTTTATTAAATATAAAGAAATATTATTTAAAAAATCAGGCTGTTTGAAAAGAACAAGTTCCTCAAGACCTGGTCTTTACCGAGTCCGGACTCCCCCCTCCCCTCTCCCCCCCTGACAAAAGTCTGCTCGAGTCGCTCACTGACATCACCTGTACTGAGTCTGGATCAGGACCGAAGACCGCTGTAACCCTGAAACCCGGTCCAGGGTAGGGGGTAGGGTGTGTGTCTCGTCCTGGTCCACTCCCAGAGCAAACTGGAAGGTTTTACTCACCAGTTTAGAACTGAACTCTGCGTGTCTTCTGCTCAGCAAACTCATGATGAGAGAAGTGAAACCCAGTTTCCTACGTGGTTCTCATCCAGTCCACTCAAACGGTCCTCCTGTTCTCTAAAGGTCTTCAGCTCCATGAGACCCCGATCAGAACTCTATCAGAGTTAGCTCCTGACTGCATTTTGCTCCAACCTTTCAGTGAGTTGCTGAGGATGATGATGATGATGCCGCCGGTGTCGGTCCGACCGAGTCGTAGAGGCCGCTAGAAGCAGGTGGACCGGCCTGAAGGGGGACTTCAGTAGAACCACTCGCTCCGTTAGACCCGCCGCCAAATTTAAAATAAATCCAGTTTAGTCCGGTTTGATGTGGTACAGACGTCTCCTCCTTTCCTTTTCTTTTTTGAGAACCACTTTAGTGTTCTCAGTGTTTTTCACCACTAAAGTGTTAGCTAAACTAGATGTCAGCGATGATGACGTTTATGATCACAATTAAACTGATTGGATCAACAGATTTCCCAGCAGGCTTTGTTCTTTAGTAAATGTTGAAAATCAGGGCTTTGGGTCACGGGTACGTCATGGGTGTGGAACACCATCTCTGCAGTCCTGTGGCAGCCTGTGGCCCAATTTTATTGCACAATTAAACACTTCCACCCCAGACATTCTTACATTATGCATCTAGGGTCTTTGGAGAAATTACACCCAGTAATACCCGGGGGAGGGAGGTCTAGCCGGCTAACCTCTCCTCCGGTGTCATTACCCATCTCAACGCATTTAGACACTTAGGATCCAGGGCGGGGGATGGCGGGCCGCCCCCCACTCTTTTTAAAAGCATCTTACTACAACACGCATCAACACCACATTGGAGCAGGCGGGGGGAGACTTGGGGTCTTCACACACCTCTGTTCTCTGCTCGCTGCCTGGGGCCTGGAGTGGAGCGGGCCGTCTGGTCGGGGTCTGCGGTGGGGGGCTGCTCGGCTGCGGCGGGGTGCGCGGTGGTCTGCTTATCCCCACTTCAGTAAGGGAGGGACCATCTTCTGGATCTCAGGGCCGGCTTCACCCTTAGGGCGCTGGTCCCTGGTCCTGAACATAGAGAGTGCATGGGGAGCGAGAGTGGGTGTACAGCGTCTATTGTGTGTCTTGGTATGTTTGCAGGAATGTGTGTGTGCACGCATGAGGGAGGGAGAGTGATTGTGTCTGTGTGTGACTGGTTTTCTGTCAGGTTTCGTCCCCCCCCTCTTTCTGTGACATGCTAGACCCTCCTCGGCAGAGACTATCCTCCCTGGCTGCGCCTCGGCATTGGTGGTGCCTTTCTCCGCTGGCGTATTGGGGTGTCTTGGGGTCTGGGGCTGGGTGCTGGGGGCGTCTGCCTGCTCTTCTTCCTGTGGCTGCCTGGTGGGATATGGACCCTTGGGGGTGGTCGGGCCTCTGCTGGGGCTGGTTCGCTCCTGGGTCTCTGGTTCTGGCTAGATCTACCCTGGATGGCCGGCTGCAGGCGGTGCCTGTGAGCTCCTAGCCGTGACCCCCCAGGGGCTCTAGCGCGGCGACTGCCGGGGGGCCCACGTGGGGTGAGCCTCTGCGCCCTCTGGGGGAGAGTTTAGCGGCTGCCCTGACGGCGATCTCTCTGGGGTGTCCGTGCCCTGGGTGGCCTCTGGACGTCTGGGGCCTGGACCTCCTCCGCGTCCTCCATGGGCCTTGGGGACGGGTCTGTGGCTCCTCGAACTTATTATTGAATGTTTTAATAGAGAAACCTTACATACACAAGCGCGCATATATACACACAGGTGATCACAAGGTGCTCACATAAAGACGGACTCAGGTGTTTTCAGACACATTGACTGGGGCTGTGCAGGACTGTACGTTAACTTTTTTAGCTCGTAGCACTGGTGCTACAAAGGTTGCAGGTTTTGTAGCACAGAACAAAAAGTTGTAGCACCAGCATAAAAATTCAGCTACAATCTCTAAAGCCAAAATTAGTCCCCATCGTTTTAACACACTGAGAAAGTGCTTATTGTGAAAACACAATAACAAGAAATATCTTCAAACATGTTTATATGTCAATGTAATTTCAAGAAGAACATTTATTCATTCAAATTAGTGTAGATTTTTTTCAAAGTGTGAGCTGAGAAATGTGTGCACAAAACCACAAAAACAGATGTTTTCAGCTGCTATAATCTTTGATTTATTAATAAAATGCAGAAACTGTTATAATTCTACTTTATATTACTTATTTTATGAACTTTGACTCATCTATTTTAAGCTTCTGCTCTGTAGCACTTTGAGATTGTGAAACATAAAGTGCTATATAAGTTAAATTTATTATTATTATTAATTTCGATGTTGAAAGCAAATTCACAGGCAGACAGTTTTTATGGTGTACAGTGAGACTGTGATGTTTTAAAATGTTAATTTGTCTCCTGATTCTGAATCTGCTGCATAGTTCTTGCTAAACAGATTTTACTTCAGTAAATAAATGTTATTAAAACTTAGGTCTGCTGTCCATTGCAGTCCAAGACTGCAGAGCATTTAAATATAATGACCTTTTACTGAGCCACCCTTCTTTGCCCCTGCCTGGACCCCCCAAGAAAAAAGTCCTAGATACGCCCCTGGGGCTGAGCTGCTCGTCTCCCCCTGACTCGGACCGTGGACTCGTTAACAGACATCAGTGTGACCCGTTCAGATTTATCAGTTCCTCTGGTTTAATGTGTGTCTGAAGCACAGGGACACTTTCTGAGTCACAAAGAGTTTTTTCCGAACAGCTAGAACTGATGGAACTCCGTCGCTAGACTCGCCAGTCGACTCGACGCAGAACTTTAATCCATACAAGTGCGCAAATATAGGCTATATATATATTTAATATGCTTTACATTGTTTCAAAGTCATCATCATGGCTCCTGCGAAGGGTCAGGTGTCGTCCCGCACCAGTGCGTTGAGCCTGGGTGTTTCCAGTACTGGCGATCTTGTGCCAGCTGCGCCACGGCATGACGGCAACTCCGGATTGTTGGGAGGTCGCCCGTAACGACATGGAACCATCGGGTGCGGCCGGGGTTTACGTCGTGGTCGTCTCCAGGCTGCGGCCCTCGGGTCAAAATGCAGAATGTCTCTGGTCGGAGGACCAAAACGGAGACGGAGGACGTGCCCGAGCCAGCGGATGCAGCGCGTTGCGCTGCCAGGCAAGATGCTCTGAACTGGCGCCGCGCCTGCGTTCTAGCGCTAGGTTGGAGACCCGCTGAGGCCACCTGACATTGTTTGTAAAATATATATATATATTAAGTTAATTCTGACGATGTGGCGGTGCGCCACGATCAATTACATGTAGAGGAAACCCTGATCGCACAAGTGCTACGTCTAAAAATAGTTTGTAGCACAGACTGTTTTTTTAATCGCACGTGCGACATATATGTCGCACTGTACAGCCCTGCTGTGGTTGACACTGAACTCTCTTGAACTGGTGTATACGTATACATTTGAAGAATATCACAACTGTTGTGTATTCAGATGCTGTTTGTTGCTGTTGTATCTTTTCTTTCTTGTTTGTTTGTGCTTTATTTACAGGTCTAGAAGTGGACTCTTCACGTCTCTTGTTCTCTTCTTTTTCTGTTTACTTTCTCCCCCATCCCTCTTTCTGTACCCTTCCCTTCACTTTCAGGCTCCGTGTCCAATCAACCATAAAAACATTCTAATAAAGATTTTGGGGGTTATATTTAAACAAAAATCAGGAGGAGTTTTATAGCAGTGGCTGTAACCTCTCACCTGAAACAGCAACACTGTTGGGCTTGTTTTTGGCACTCAGACATTATTCTGTTTGCTCCACAGCCGGACAGGACACGGGGTTAAAAAAAAAAAAGTAAATGTTGAAAATAACATGAAATTACGTCATTTTAATTCATTTTTACCCACAATAAAAGTTTTATTTCAGAAATGATCATTTCTGAAATAAAAACTGCATATTTAGAAGAACAGTAAAGGATTCTATTTATATATTATCAGCAAGTTGAGGCAGTCTGGTGGCTCCATGACTGAAAGAGACGGAGCAGGAGATGCTTTATAAAGCATGTTCGTTTGGAAGAATGATGTCAAGTTTTATTAAATGGCTCTGTCCACACTGAGATATCAGAACAGCACCGTTTACTCGCGGGATGAAGGTAATTACTAGAAACTCGCGGCCCGCGGATCATCAGCCCCGCCCACCCGCGGGGCCAAGTTGGGGGCCACAAAGTGGAGGATCGCGGGCCACGAGTTTGAGACCCCTGGTCTATTGGTTACTGTCAGTTTTCAGCTCAGTAACAGAGTTTATACAATCAGATGGCTTGTGTGTTTACAGCTTTACAGTTTGAAAACAACAGCAAATCCACTCAAAGGCAGAGAACAAAACACTTTGAATATAGTTTGACTAAAGCTAATGTAACCTGTTCATTTCTCTCAGTTCTTCAACACAACTGATGTCTGTGTGTTTCAGGTCTGACTGTAGATGATCAACAGTTGGTTTTAATGAAAGAAGAAGCTCCTGGAGAATGGAGGCCTGGTGTGGACCAGCAGGACCCAGAGCCCCTCAACATAAAGGAGGAAGAGGAGGAACTCTGGACCAGTCTGGATGAAGAGAAGCTCAATATTAAGGAGGAGACCGATGACACCAGGCTTCCCTTCCTTGCAGTTCCTTTGAAGAGTGAGGATGATGAAGAGAAACCTGTGTTGTCACAGCTTCCTCAGCACCAAGTGCTTCCAGCCAGCAGCTCCACTGACCAGATGACAGCAGCAACTGGTGGAGAGGACTGTGGAGGAGCAGAAACCATCAGGAACCCAGGAACCCCAAATACTCAGGAAGAAGATTCCAGCTCTTCACAAACTGAAGTCAGTGAGGATGATGAAGAGGAAGACCATGTCAACAATCCTGACTCTCAGCTGTCAGACACTGGGTCAGAAACTGAAGACAGTAACAAAAACAGGAAGGAGATCAGGTCTCCTGAGTCAGGTGTAGGCACTGTCAAGACAAGCAGGAAAGTCCAGACAAGGCAGAAACCATATGGTTGTGATCTCTGTGGTAAAAGATTTACCACAAAAAGTAATCTAAAAGTACACACAAGAATCCACACAGGTGAGAAGCCATTTAGTTGTGGTGATTGTGGACACAGTTTTAGGGAAAAGTCAAATTTAAACACACACATGAGAATCCACACAGGTGAGAAGCCATTTTGTTGTGGTGATTGTGG
>SSNR01000730.1:20056-35720 GCA_006937965.1 Callopanchax toddi | reverse complement strand
ATGCTGTTTAACCACAGAGGGAACAACCAGGTCATTTTGACGATGAATGGATGAAAATCAAAAGGCTGAATGAAACCAAAGTTTTAGGCGTCGTATTTGATGAGAAATCGTCTGATTATTGTTTCTACCAGAGTTCAACCATCTCACCTCCTACAGAGAGCTGCTGTCAGAAGAACGACTGCAGTCATGGACACTTTGTTTCACAGCTTGTCATTGGTCACAGGTCACATGACCTGACTGATGAGGCTGGACTGAAAATGGACAAATGTTCCTTTTTCAGAGGATCTACTGAGTGTGAAGATGCTGTTAAATGTAGGAGGAGGTGGATCTGCTGCTGCTCAGGATGCATGATGGAACTGTTGAGTTGATTGTCTCTGTTTGCTTTGGACAATAAACAGATCAATGATGAAAAGGAGAATCTATCTGATGCATTTCTTTACTTCATGTTACTGGAAACCAGTTCTCAAGTCCTTCATGTTTTTGAAACAAAGAAAGAAAAACTTGGTCAGAAGTTAAAAGTTGAGAATCAAATCCATTAAAATGTCAGAGAGACTGAAATGATCTTCTACCAGTTTCTGTTGTTTATTAATTAAACATATTTATTCATTAATATTCAGATTCCTAAAATGAGGTCATGATACTGAAGAAACAGATGTTCCAGTTCAGACCAGCTGTTAGTGGTTGTAGGAGTTTCAGACATTTAATGGATGAGGTCATCACCTCAGTCAGTCAGAGAATGAAACCATTTGTTTTTAGTGATAAATGAAACAAATCAGTGGTAGAAACACTCAGGAACTTTACTCTGATCTACAACGTTTTCATTTAAATATTTGTTTCTACTTTTTATATTGATTCTGTTTCATTTGGACCTTAAATATGAAGTGAACACAACTTGTTTCAGTCTGATAATTCCTCTGTTGTGAGGTGAACGTCTACTTTAACACCAGTATTACTGTAGTTCTGATGTTTTAGTAACTAAATAGATTTGATTTAGTTTTAATTTCATGTTAAATCCTGGCTGCAGGCTGTTGTCACAGACCAAGCAGCCACACATCCACTCAGAGCAGCAGCTCCTTCAGCTATGTAGCCTCCCCAAATAGGCTATATCCTCTGACCTTTGACCTCTGTTGACCATCACAACAATAATCCATCTTTTTCCCAATAACTTGGAATACAATCACTCTTGGATTATGTTTTAACCTGAATCAAGATCCCTACAGGTGTCCTACTGTCCACTTTCAAGTGTCCATCTCCCAGATGACCTTAACTGGACACTAGCTGGTCTAATAAAACACTCTCTGTAAAGGAGTCTCTTCTTTAACACCACAGACTGGTGTTCCAACTGTAATCTCTTGTTTACAGAACATTCTCTTGTAGTGTTTCTGCTCAGGGTCACCCACACACTCACACTCAAAGTGTTATAATGCTTCTCTGCTATTTCATGCATTTCTACCATTATAATGTGAGTCTTAACGGGCGGAAGTCATGTGACTTGGTAACTCCCCACCAGTCCCTTGTCCAATCAGAACGATTCACAGCTCCACTAACTCAGTTCTGATTAGTACACTTAACATCTTCTGATTGGTTAAATTTAAGATAACTCGTCTCAAAACTAATACTCAGTTCCGGTACGAGTCAGTCTTGTCTTGTCTTGACAGTCTTGTCGAGTCTTCATACAGTCTCAGTCTTGGTCTGAGCTACAGCCTGATGCAGTTGGAGCTGCTATGCTGCTATCTTAGCTGAACCCTTATCAGCTTTGAACAAGGCCTCTCAGTCTCTCCCTCACCACAGGAAGATCAGAAATGAATTCAGCATGCCTGCTGAAATGCCTCCCTTGCTGACCGGGACGTATCCATGGACTGTCCGGCGAGGTCCTCGGCGGCCACGCCTTCCAGGACCACCACTCCGAGTCTGGGGACTCCAGCCTCAGCTCGTGGAGAAACCAACGCCTGCCAGATCTAGGAGCGTCCACCTTTCAGTGAGCGAACACCACTTTCTGATCGAGACGTTTGCTTTGATAAAGCTTAATTCTTCCACACTAAATTAAGCCAAACCAAAATCCCATTCCAAACTCAATTTAGCCCTAAATTGACTCTTAAAGTCACAACTAGGTTAACTAAATTAACTAACTTCCCTAGTCATTAAAACATATGCTACGGTCCGTTAAAACTCACAATTAAACTATCTTTAACATCCTCAACATGTTTAAGAATATTAATTGTGTTTACATCAAACTTTCAAACTGTCTTATCTGTCTGTGTTCTTAGGTTTTTCAAATTAAATGGTTGTTCAATCCTTATCTGGTCTCAGTTCACGTTATTAATAAGGTATTTCAATTCACTGTACTCTTTCAAAGAACCTAGATAATTCCTGTAAACACTGAATATAAGTGATAGTATTGGAGATATTTTCTCCATATAAAACTTCCAAACTTATTAGTGAATTTACAGAGGGTGTAGTTAAAATAACTAATAGTTATTCAAAACGCTACATATGGCGAGCTACGCCAGGTTTTAACTACATAGTGTATATCACTACATATGGCGCTGCCAACCAGTTTTAAGTACAAAATTAATACCTAAAAAAAGGATTAATAACTAGAAGCTGTTTAATGACTGAACTCCATTTTCCCTGCCAAGAAGCACACACAGTCCTTGCTGATAAGATAAGCGTTGCCACCTCATCACTGAAGCCAAGTCTGATACTTGTTAAGCTGTTTCACTTCCTGTCTGTTTTCACAGTTAAATGTCTGTTGTGTAACTTGTGTATGCTTGGTGACAGGAGTTTTCCGACGTGGAGACAATAAGGTTCCGGCTAAGTTCTAAGCTGTTTATCAGACGGTTAACACGACGTCCAAGAACGCGTGGCCTAAATCCGACGTCCAGAGACAAACCAGGTAGAGACCAGTTGTCCTTCGTCAAAAATCTCGTGCGTTTTCACGACGAGTTTAGGTAGCATCGACTGAGTACGTCCCCCGAGCTAACCGCTAAATAGGTAAATATCCGCTGATTCCGCTAAACAACGCCGCTTTTATCCGTCTTCCATCGTCTCGTTTAACTCTTTGTCTCAGAGACACATCACTTCATTACATTTGTTCAGCTTAACTCTTTCTTTCTCCTTCAGTGAATTATCTTCATCAGAATAAACATGTCTGAACAAAAACAGATAAAAGAGGGTAGACGCCTCACCACAGGTGAAATTGCTGACTTTTTAGTAAAAATGGGAAAGTTTGTACCTGAACCAAGGTACCCAAAAAAGCTATCTGCTTATTTCAGGAAATTTGACAGGCTCATGGAAAACTACCCTGACACATGTTTAGAGGACAAGATCTTTCTTCTTGAAATGACCTCAGACATGATGGTGGGTATGTTTATTGACCGTCAGTCACCACACACGAAGAGTGACTTTGACAGGCTACGTAGAGCTATCGCCAAATTCTTCTATTGGGATGAGGAAGCTGCAGGCCTCCCGGCTGTGAGGCCCGAGCAGTCTCTCCCTCAGACTCCTGCCACAGCGAGTGCAGAAAAGACAGTCAACCCCAAGGTGACTCCCGTCTGCCCACCTCCACGGTTGGTGCTGGAACCCCCAGCATATAGAGTTACTGTGTCTAAGGGTCCAACCACTGTTTCACCTTCAATTTCTCAACGGCAGGAGATGGCAGAGCGATTCAAAAAGGACTTGCCAGATCCTAATGATCCTCGATGTATTCGTAGGTTTCTCATTCTGGTCGACACCCAAAGCCTTGTAGGCTGGAGAAAGGCCAGTATCGTTCGACGCGCTGCGAGTGGTTCGTTGAAGACGGTCATAGACTCTCTGCGATGGAGAATTGTAGAGAACTGGGACCTACTACGTCAAGCCATCTTAGATCATTATCCACTACCTGATCCTACAGATGCTAGTCCATCTACTGCATCTGTTCCACCAATCTCAGTTTCCATCACTGAGAGAAGGTGGGTCACAACACAACCTGATCCTCCTCTAACAACATCTGACCTTCCAGTGTCAAGCTCAGACCCTCCAGAGGTCAACGCTGACGCTCCTGAGTCCAACATCTCTCTGCCTCCCCCAGAGTCGGGCAGTTCTCCGGCGTCCGGCACAGAGCCCGTCCCGCTCCCCGCGGAACCGGCCAGCCCTCAGGCGCCCCAGACTGAATCCCCTCTCTTAACAGCAGAACCAGAGGAGCTCCCACTCAGTCCACAGGAACCCCTTCTGCTCCCCGCAGAACTGGTCACTCCTACTGGACCTCGAGGTGAGCCTCCTCCTCAGGTAGAACAGGTCAACGCTACTCTACCAACAGTAGAACCAGAGGTAATCCCACTCAGTCCTCAGGTGCCCCGAGCTGAACTCGTTCTGCTCCCCGCAGAACCAGACCGCCCTACGGTACCTCACACTGAGCCTCCTCCTACTGGACCTCAAGGTAAACCTCCTCTTCCCCCGGAAGTGCAGGTTAAGACTCCTCTGTCACAGACAGAACTCATCACTCTTCTTTGCAGTCCTCCTGCAATTAAGAACAGACTCAAGGCCACCTTCTCAGGTGTGACCTCTTCTCACACACCCCTGGTGGTTCCTCCAAACGGACCTCAACCATTCTCTCATCCTTCATCATTCAGTCTCCGCCTCCCGAGCGTTCGATACGTCGGCCCGGCGATGCTTTTGATGTTAACGGTGTGTGCAGTCGCCTCCGACGCGACTACTTTGTCTCCCAGACTCACCTTTGACCCTGGTCCTACAAAAACGACCATTCACCTGTCTGCCTCCTCAGATCATCCTCCTCTGTCCACCTTACTGGACCATCCTTCCGTCTTAGCTCAGGGCTGTACGTTAACTTTTTTAGCTCGTAGCACTGGTGCTACAAAGGTTGCAGGTTTTGTAGCACAGAACAAAAAGTTGTAGCACCAGCATAAAAATTCAGCTACAATCTCTAAAGCCAAAATTAGTACCCATCGTTTTAACACACTGAGAAGTGCTAATTGTGAAAACACAATAACAAGGAATATCTTCAAACATGTTTATATGTCAATGTAATTTCAAGAAGAACATTTATTCATTCAAATTAGTGTAGATTTTTTTCAAAGTGCGAGTGTGAGCTGAGAAATGTGTGCACAAAACCACAAAAACAGATGTTTTCAGCTGCTATAATCTTTGATTTATTTTAAAAAATGCAGAAACTGTTATAATTCTACTTTATATTACTTATTTTATTAACTTTGACTCATCTATTTTAAGCTTCTGCTCTGTAGCACTTTGAGATTGTGAAACATAAAGTGCTATATAAGTTAAATTTATTATCATTATTATCATTATTAATTTCGATGTTGAAAGCAAATTCACAGGCAGACAGTTTTGATGGAGTACAGTGAGACTGTGATGTTTTAAAATGTTCATTTGTCTCCTGATTTTGAATCTGCTGCATAGTTCTTGCTAAACAGATTTTACTTCAGTAAATAAATGTTATTAAAACTTTGGTCTGCTGTCCATTGCAGTCCAAGACTGCAGAGCATTTAAATATAATAACCTTTTACTGTGCCACCCTTCTTTGCCCCTGCCTGGACCCCCCAAGAAAAAGGTTCTAGATCCGCCCCTGGGGCTGAGCTGCGTTCAGCGGGGTCAGACTCCGGTGTGAAGCCTCGTCTCCCCCTGACTCGGACCGTGGACTCGTTAACAGACATCAGTGTGACCCGTTCAGATTTATCAGTTCCTCTGGTTTAATGTGTGTCTGAAGCACAGGGAGACTTTCAGAGTCAAAGAGTTTTATTCTGAACAGCTAGAACTGATGGAACTCCGTCGCTAGACTCGCCAGTCGACTCAACGCAGAACTTTAATCCATACAAGTGCGCAAATATAGGCTATATATATTTAATATGCTTTACATTGTTTCAAAGTCATCATCACGGCTCCTGCGAAGGGTCGGGTGTCGTCCCGCACCAGTGCGTTGAGCCTAGGTGTTTACAGTACTGGCGATCTTGTGCCAGCTGCGCCACGGCATGACGGCAACTCCGGATTGTTGGAGGTCGCCCACAACGACATGGAACCATCGGGTGCGGCCGGGGTTTACGTCGTGGACGTCTCCAGGCTGCGGCCCTCGGGTCAAAATGCAGAATGGCTCTGGTCGGAGGATCAAAACGGAGACGAAGGACGTGCCCGAGCCAGCGGATGCAGCGCGTTGCGCTGCCAGGCAAGATGCTCTGCACTGGCGCCGCGCCTGAGTTCTAGCGCTAGGTTGGAGACCCGCTGAGGCCACCTGACATTGTTTTTAAAATATATATATATATTAAGTTAATTCTGACGGTGTGGCGGTGCGCCACGATCAATTACATGTAGAGGAAACCCTGATCGCACAAGTGCTACGTCTAAAAATAGTTTGTAGCACAGACAGTTTTTTATATATATTTTTTTCATATATGTCGCACTGTACAGCCCTGTAGCTCCATGCTGCTCTGCTCCCCTCCTCTGGAATTTTCTCCCACAAGCAATACGGAACTCTGATTCCCTCTCCACTTTCAAATCCAGACTCAAAACTCACCTGTATCAAACTGCCTACTGTCTATGAGTTAGTTTGATCTTGTATTGTGGTTTTTGTGTCACCTAGGAATTTATGAGTCTTGTGTTTTAACTATTTAACTGTTTTAACTTGATTTTATCTTTTTAATTGTTGTACAGTGACCTTGGGTTCCTTGAAAGGCGCTTTCTAAATAAAATGCATTATTATTATTATAATGAGAATACACGATACATGAGCAGTCTGTATAACTCTTAAAGGGGCACACTCCCTATTTTTGGACATTTTCAACAACAATATTAACACATCTATGAGCTCACATTTAGATTATTATTCAGTTAAATCCATCACATTTACACACAAACTTTAACACTTTCATCACAATCATTTGAACTTAGTAGTAGTAGTATTTGAAAAGTACAAATGAAAGTTCTGAATCATCCATATTCATTGAAAACAGGGGGAATAAAGAAAATCCAGTGTGTAAATCAGCTTGAGCAGCACAATAATAAAAACAGGAGAACTAGAATAACAAAAGGGAATGAAAAAGTACCAATCAGTTCAGAATGTGTGAAGGAAACCCTACAGCTGTTCTCTCAGTTTTTACTAGGAATGAACTCTCCTCCTAGACTGACTAAACCTACTCAGCACTGACCTGTACATCAGGGATTCCTCAAGTGGGGTGCACCTCTGGGGGGCTGTGAGCTGCAGCTAGGGTGTGTGTGAGATGAAAAATGTAACGGTAATAATTACACAACTAGTGTTTCCCCCTCACATAATAAAGATGTGTAAATAAACATCTCCTTTAAAACATTTAAAATTATAATTATTCAAAATGCACCAAGTCTTTTTTTCCATAGAAATAATCTAAAAATGTGGGGTCGTCTTAAAATTGGGGTTTAACCAGTGACACACACTGATAGTTGTTTGGGGTCATTAAATGGCCACAAGAGCAGAGGGCGCCATAGTTTAAACTTTGGATCAATCTTGAGTCAATCTTGGGTGAAACTGAGTAATCAGAGTTCTCAATTCTCTAAAATAAAGAAAAAACTCAATTCATTGACCTAAAAATCCTTTCAGATCCAAAAGCAAACATCATTCACCAGCAGTGAACAATTTTACACAACAACCTGGTTACACAGTTCCAAAAATAATCATTTGTCCCTCAAGTTCAGTCCAACAAATGCCCAGGGTGTAGAAACTAAAAAAGGAAAAATGGTGGACTCTTCAGTCCGTGGTCTCATGCATGACTGGATGTGTGTAAATAAATGTGGTTGATACAGTCCTACCACACTGCAAGTGCAGCAGGAATCGTCCACATTGACAGGAAGGAATCAGAATGTCTCTCTCTTCAGGTGGGAAGGCTCGCCATCTCCTGGAGGAATCCACCTCAGGAACAGTTCATCATAAAAACCTGACTGATCTCAGTTCATTACGCTTGGAGGAAACAGTTTGGTGGCACTCAGTCTATCTTTCCTAGACACTGTATCATTTTAAGGAGGTACACTCATCTCATTTTATGTGGGTTACAACTGGACCTGTTCAGCTTCAACTCAGTGTTTATTAACATGTGTCTCTAAGAGTTGTCTGAATATTCTGTTAAACTGTTTCCCACACAAGTGTTGATTCTTGTTTCAGAAGTCATTAAATGACCTCTGACCTGTGTGAATTCTCATGTGTGTGTCTAAATGTGACTTCTGACTAAAACGGTGTCCACAATCACCACAACAAAATGGCTGCTGACCTGTGTGGATTCTCATGTGTGTGTTTAAAGCTGACTTGTGCCTAAAACGTTGTCCACAATCACCACAACAAAATGGCTTCTGACCTGTGTGGATTCTCATGTGTGTGTTTAAAGATGACTTCTGACTAAAACGTTGTCCACAATCACCACAACAAAATGGCTTCTGACCTGTGTGGATTCTCATGTGTGTGTTTAAAGTTGACTTGTCCCTAAAACGTTGTCCACAATCACCACAACAAAATGGCTTCTGACCTGTGTGGATTCTCATGTGTGTGTCTAAATTTGACTTTTGGCTAAAATGTTGTCCACAATCACCACAACAAAATGGCTTCTGACCCGTGTGGATTCTCATGTGTGTGTTTAAAGATGACTTTTGACTAAAACGGTGTCCACAATCACCACAACAAAATGGCTTCTGACCTGTGTGGATTCTCATGTGTTTGTTTAAAGATGACTTCTCCCTAAAACGTTGTCCACAATCCCTACAACAAAATGGCTTCTGACCTGTGTGGATTCTCATGTGTCTGTTTAAATGTGACTTCACCCTAAAATGTTGTCCACAATCCCTACAACAAAATGGCTTCTGACCTGTGTGGATTCTCATGTGTATGTCTAAATACGACTTTTGGCTAAAACTTTGTCCACACTCACTACAACAAAATGGCTTCTGACCTGTGTGGATTCTCATGTGTATGTCTAAAGACGACTTTTGGCTAAAACGTTGTCCACAATCACTACAACAGAATGGCTTCTCACCTGTGTGGATTCTCATGTGTGTGTTTAAATGTGACTTCACCCTAAAATGTTGTCCACAATCACCACAACAAAATGGCTTCTGACCTGTGTGGATTCTCATGTGTCTGTTTAAATGTGACTTTTCCCTAAAACTTTGTCCACAATCACCACAACAAAATGGCTTCTGACCTGTGTGGATTATCATGTGTTTGTTTAAAGATGACTTTTCCCTAAAACGTTGTCCACAATCACCACAACTATATGGCTTCTCACCTGTGTGGATTCTCATGTGTATATTTAAAAATGACTTTTCCCTAAAACGTTGTCCACAATCACCACAACAAAATGGCTTCTGACCTGTGTGGATTCTCATGTGTCTGACTAAATGTGACTTTCGGCTAAAACTTTGTCCACAATCAACACAACAAAATGGCTTCTGACCTGTGTGGATTCTCATGTGTCTGACTAAATGTGACTTTCGGCTAAAACTTTGTCCACAATCAACACAACAAAATGGCTTCTGACCTGTGTGGATTCTTGTGTGTATTTTTAGATTTCCGTTTGTGGTAAATCTTTTCCCACAGAGATCACAACCATATGGTTTCTGCCCTGTCTGGACTTTCCTGCTGGTCTTGACAGTGCCTACACCTGACTCAGGAGACCTGATCTCCTTCCTGTTTTTGTTACTGTCTTCAGTTTCTGACCCAGTGTCTGACAGCTGAGAGTCAGGATTGTTGACATGGTCTTCCTCTTCATCATCCTCACTGACTTCAGTTTGTGAAGAGCTGGAATCTTCTTCCTGAGTATTTGGGGTTCCTGGGTTCCTGATGGTTTCTGCTCCTCCACAGTCCTCTCCACCAGTTGCTGCTGTCATCTGGTCAGTGGAGCTGCTGGCTGGAAGCACTTGGTGCTGAGGAAGCTGTGACAACACAGGTTTCTCTTCATCATCCTCACTCTTCAAAGGAACTGCAAGGAAGGGAAGCCTGGTGTCATCGGTCTCCTCCTTAATATTGAGCTTCTCTTCATCCAGACTGGTCCAGAGTTCCTCCTCTTCCTCCTTTATGTTGAGGGGCTCTGGGTCCTGCTGGTCCACACCAGGCCTCCATTCTCCAGGAGCTTCTTCTTTCATTAAAACCAACTGTTGATCATCTGCAGTCAGACCTGAAACACATTCAGACGACTGTGAGTGAATTCACACAGACTTCACGGTACCAAAATTTCAGTATTCGGTACCGATACCAGTGAAAATCCATAGTTCTCTGTACCAATTTTGGTACCAAATCAAAACAAAAACATGAATTAAAGTCATGTAAAAGAGGTTCAATATACTTTATTGTTTTGCGTCATTTTGACTGACAGTTTTTTTTTTATTCGGTCATAATCTATTTTTACCCATCACTTATTAATAAATAAATAATAATGACATTTAAAGCAGCATTACCGTATTTGCCCGAATATAGAATGACCCCGAGTATAAGACGACCCCCCTTTTCAAGACTAATCTTCAGAAAAAGGACTAAATTCACTTTTTAAGGAATTTTTTTTTTTAAATTTTGACAAAATAATTTTAATAATAATAATTCCAGACTGCTTTAATATTTGCTTATTAACAGGGGCGCACACAACTAGTCCTCCAGTTCGCCGTACTGATCTCTCTGCCTGAACCTTTGCTGACAGGAGCTTTCACAGTCGGACTGTGTAGGCCTGCGATCATCAGACACTGATGAACTTTGGTGCTGCGATGGAGTTTTCATATAGGGGAAGCTTGTTTACACACTAGAGATGTGGAGATTCACCTTTTTGAACCGGTGGTCCGATAATGACGTGTAAAATCCGACTGCACCGGTAGCTTCAGCGAGCATCGGGTCAGCTGACTGCTAAATGCCCAACGTATCTCTCTCTCTCGTTTCCCATCGGTGAAAACAATGGTTGCATCAATTAGTTCAGGGTGTCCAGCCTTTTTCCTCTCAGCTACTTTTATACTGAGCAGCTCCACGCGGGTTGTGGGGCGAGCTGCAGGTGCTGCAAACGCTGTGTGCGCGCGCGTGTGTGTTTGTGTGTCCACCACCGAGTCAGCGCTCGTTCACGTGACGTTTACCGGAGGTTTCGTGGCTCAGCTGCTGTCCTTGTAACTCGTTCCCCAGAGGGCCGCGGGGGAGAACTGTCCCGCTATTTTACAGCAACGACTCCGCGTTCAACCGGTTGATCAGTTTATCTGTTTTGTCCTCGTTTTTAGTTAGAAAACCTGGTAGAACAGGTGAGGAGGAGATGAGCAACATCAGAGAATCTGAATGGTTTCTGCTGTTAGCCACTAGAATCTGTTAGTCAGTGTTAGAGACACTATGTTGGAGTTATTTACACACTGCACAGAGTTAATGCTGGAAATGTTGATTAGAGGAGGTTTAACAAGTGGTTTAGTCAAATTACAGACAGAAAACACTATTAATTAAAGGAGGATCTGAGGAAAGGGCTTTGTTAAGGGTTCACATTTTGTATTATTTATTTTTAAGAGGCCTAATCTTTTAAATTGGCTGTATCCATTAATTGTAAAAAAAAAAAACAATATAGATTTACTTTATTGATCCCTTGGGTAAAGTCCTAAGGTAAATTCAGCAACAGTTGAGACGAACAACAAATGGAACATTTTTGGTGATGATTTAATATTTATTAGGAATAAAACAGTCCTCTTGTCTGAACCATAATGAAGTGCATTTTTTTAAAGTAGAATTTATTGATTTATCAAAAACAATAAAGTATCAAATAAATCTTTCACAGAGAAAGAGAGAGAGAGAGAGAGAGAGAGAGAGAGAGAGAGAGAGAGAGAGAGAGAGAGAGGTAATTATGATGATTTTTTTTAAACGATGTCATTGGCACTTTAAAAACATTCTAATTGTTCCTTGACCGTTTCGTCCTCCACGGAGTGTCGCGGTTCAGGGAACTCAAGAGTGTTTCATTAGCCTGCAGAGGATCGCGTGGTTCTGATGGTTCAGTTCAGTTGATCTGCACACCAGGTCCAGTTCAGCTCAGAAATCCAGACTGATCTAGAGAATAAACCAGCTGGGTTGAACGTTCTCAGGGTTCTGAACCGCGGCGGTCCCCGCTCCGCATTCTGGACGTCAGGAGTCCGGAGCGCTGCTCATTTACACACGAGTGCCTCTGAGTTCACTATTCACATGTCTCATAACTACACAGCTCATCACAATATTGCATCAATAAGTGCAGTTATACCATTTGAAGACATGAACAGACTGTGATTTAACTCCTAAATGTGAGATATTTTCGTTCAAATTCTCGTTTAGATTTGGTTCAGAGACGAGGGTGAAGGGTGACAGTTGGTCTGGTGCGTGTGTAAGGTTGTCACGGTATGAAAATTGACCTTCACGGTTATTGTGACCAAAATGATCATGGTTTTCGGTATTATCTCTGTATTTTTTAAAAGGATATTGAATATGTTCAACTAGACAACTAAATAAACCCTCTAGATCAGGATAATATTGTCCTCAGCTTGTGTCCTTCCTGTGAGCTTTTCAGATTAGGGGAGATGTCATCAGGCAGTAATCATTGTTAAATTCATAATAATTCATAATCAATCAGCAGTGGCGACTGTAGATCAGTTGACCAACACCCTATTGTACTGCATGGGCCACCGTACTTGACAAAAACAACCTCGTTTCTATGGTTACCCGTCGTACTTTAAGGCGGTCTCTGTACTGCTCCCGCTCCCCGCAGCATGGCTAATAAACCACCAGTTATTTTCTGCTAAGCTGGAGTTCTGGTGAACTTATTCTGACGCTTCATTAAGCAGCGTCAACAGCGATCTGCCCGCTGGGAGCCCCGTAGCCTCATTTCAATACGGGGGTCCGCGACTCGGTTTATGTTCTGGCAGTGGCGCTCGCTGCTTCTCCATCAACCCAAAGTCCTCACATCATGTATTTCAGCTAAAACGCTAAACGTTACCTTAATACCTTCTCTTGCAGTGACTGTAGAGTTGATGGTCACACAGACGTGTTGCTTCCTTTCGCACTTTTTTCCGGCACGTTCGGCAAACTGTCCCTCGACATTCTTCAAATATCCAAAATATGCCCATACTTCTGACTTTGTCTTCTCTGAGGGCTGATAGATGACCTCAGTACTGTTTTCTTCTCTTTTCGCCGTCATTTTAGCTTTAGCTTAAGAAAGTTGTGGATGTAAACACTACAAAGTGCGCAGAAGCTTCACCAGAGGGGACGGTGACTGGGAAGCTCACTGAGCCAAAACCACGAAGGCGGTTAACCCACTGAGATAATATGGTTTTTTAAAAACATGACAGTAATAATTATAGTCAACATTTTTACCAGGGTTTACCGTGAAACCGGTAACAGTGACAACCCTAGTGTGTGTGTGTGTGTGTGCGCGCACGTCGTGTGTGTGTCTCCAAGTCTGAAGACTTAGACAACTTTCAGACCCGTTTTTGCGTGAGCAGGTTTATGAGGCCCCAGCCGGCGTCTATCAGCGGTCACGAGAAACGGCAGCTCTCAGCCCGACAGTCTGCTGCAGCGACTCGCCAGTACAGCGCGGTCTGATGGAACGCACACACAGGTGTGTGATTTTAATCCGTCAAGTGACGAAAAATGATCAGATAGCGCCGCAAACACCGGGTGGACCTGCTAGGTCGGTACCTCATAAATCCTGAAACCGTAACATTTAAATTGTTTTAGTACCGACTTGGTACCGAAGAACAGAGTTTTTTGACAACACTAGGACACACTGTGGGACCTTTTCTGGTAGATGGTTTTGATTTCAGTCAAAGAGGTTCTTCAGGAATTAGAAAGTACTAAAGACTAGGGGTGTAACAATATTGGAAATACCGTGATATCGCGGTAGTAAAATGGCCACGATATGGTCGTGGTCTTGTCACGGTATTGAACAGGACGTCCTGAGTTAACAATAACACCTTTTAGTTCGCCGCACCGGAGTATAGCAAATTAAATAGGGCCCTATAAAATCCGTTTGATCTTTTCCCAAATTCCATTTTATTATTTTTTAACTCCAAATTTTCATTCCAACCACATTTATTAACCTAAAAAGTGAGTAAATATAAAGTTAATGACAAATAATTCATCAAATCATTAAGTTTTTTTAAAGTTAAAGTTTTTTAACTTTAACAAACAGAACAAAGTTCTGTGTTTCAGCTGAACATTGAGTGTTTTTGCAAGTTTTTAAAGTATTTCCCTGTTTTTTAAAGAAAAAAACATTATTTATGTGCAAATCTGTTGAATTTCACTTTATTCACAGAGAATATTTTTGTAAAATAAAATTGCTTCAGAATTGAAGTCAACATAAAAAAAATAAGTGTCTCAAAAAACATAAAACCTATCAAAAGATACTAACTTAGCCTATTAAACAGAACTCTGCTCAGTTTTACTTCATCTCTCACAGAGAACACACGGAGTATTCTGGCTGCAGCAGCAGGCACCCCCCTCCCCTCTGAATTTACCGAAGCATTTTAATTTTTTCTAAAGTAATAACAGATTGTAACATAATGATCAATAACCTCACGGCTCGTTTCTATTAATTTAGCTGAATGTTCCGTAGTACGGTTGGACCGGCTCCATGCTGCTGCCTGTTTTCAGACGTGACTCTGACTCAGAGCTCATCACATTACGCTGCCAGTCTGTCGACTAAACTTAAAGAGAAGTCATTCTCCAGATTCATAAAGGTTATCTGGATATTGTTCTGCCCTGAGCTTTGCTCTAAACTTCACGGTTTTTAATTTTCTGGAGGTGTTTTAGTGAGACTTTGTCGAAGCGGACCATCGTTTTTTTCTCTTCTCTGTGTGGAGAGGAGAGCGGCGCTGTGCGCAGCGTCGGGTACGGTAGCAAAAGTGGCCAAAACACTTCGGAAAATATTATTTTCTTTACTAATTTGCAGATATGAGAGAATTCCGTGAGATTAATTCCATTTTGTTTGGAGATTTCCGCGATTCCGTCCGTTTTTTCCGCATCGCGGAAATCATAGGGCCCTAATTAAACTACATAGACCAGGGATAGACAACCCTGGTCCTAGAGAGCTGCAGACCTGCTTGTTTTCCAACTCTCTTTGTTGTTCCTGCTGTTGATTACCTGGATCAGGTGTGTTCAGCCAATCAGACGCTGACACACCTGATCCAGGGTTAAAATCATTAGTGGCTAATGCGGACGCTGAACCGGTCTGTTGTGGTGAAGAAGGAGCTGAGCCAGAAAGCAAGGCTCTCGATTTACCGATCGGTCTACGTCCCAATCCTCACCTGGTCATAAGCTTTGGGTAATAATGACCGAAAGAACGAGATCGCGGATACAAGCGGCCGAAATGAGTTTTCTCCTCAGGGTGGCCGGGCTCAGCCTTAGAGATAGGGTGAGGAGCTCGGACATTCGGGAGAGACTCGGAGTAGAACCGCTGCTCCTCCATGTAGAGAGGAGCCAGCTGAGGTGGTTCAGGCATCTTGTTAGGACGCCCCCTGGACGCCTCCCCAGGGAGGTGTTTCAGGCATGTCCTGCCGGCAGGAGGCCCCCGGGTCGACCCAGGACACGCTGGAGAAAATATATCTCTGGTTTGGCCCTGGAGCGCCTTGGGGTCCTGCTGGAGGAGCTGGTAGAAGTGGCTGGGAGAAGACCGTCTGGAGCTCCCTGATTGGGATGCTGCCCCCGCGACCCGGATAAGAGGAAGAA
>SSNR01000729.1:134918-141825 GCA_006937965.1 Callopanchax toddi | reverse complement strand
CTGCTAACCAGTACTAACTACTAATCTAATGCTGACTAGTACTATCTAGTGCTTCTACTGCTAACCAGTACTAACTAGTAATCTAATGTTTACTAGTACTATCTAGTACTTCTAATGCTGACTAGTACTAACTAGTAATCTAATGCTGACTAGTACTCTCTAGTACTTCTATTGCTGATAATACTAACTAGTACTTCTAATGCTAACCAGTACTAACTAGTAATCTAATGCTGACTAGTACTATCCAGTACTTCTAATGCTGACTAGTACTAACTAGTAATCTAATGCTGACTAGTACTATCTAGTGCTTCTTCTGCTAACCAGTACTAACTAGTAATCTAATGCTGACTAGTACTATCTAGTACTTCTAATGCTGACTAGTACTAACTAGTAATCTAATAATGACTAGTACTATCTAGTACTTCTAATGCTGACTAGTACTGACTAGTACTTCTAATACTGACTAGTACTAACTAGTAATCTAATGCTTACCAGTACTAACTAGTAATCTAATGCTGACTAGTACTATCTAGTGCTTCTTCTGCTAACCAGTACTAACTAGTAATCTAATGCTGACTAATACTATCTAGTACTTCTTCTGCTAACCAGTACTAACTAGTAATCTAATGCTGACTAGTACTATCTAGTACTTCTAATGCTGACTAGTACTAACTAGTAATCTAATGCTGACTAGTACTATCTAGTACTTCTTCTGCTAACCAGTACTAACTAGTAATCTAATGCTGACTAGTACTATCTAGTGCTTCTTCTGCTAACCAGTACTAACTAGTAATCTAATGCTGACTAGTACTATCTAGTACTTCTAATGCTGACTAGTACTAACTAGTAATCTAATGCTGACTAGTACTATCTAGTACTTCTTCTGCTAACCAGTACTAACTTGTAATCTAATGCTGACTAGTACTATCTAGTGCTTCTTCTGCTAACCAGTACTAACTACTAATCTAATGCTGACTAGTACTATCTAGTACTTCTAATGCTGACTAGTACTAACTAGTAATCTAATGCTGACTAGTACTATCTAGTACTTCTTCTGCTAACCAGTACTAACTACTAATCTAATGCTGACTAGTGCTATCTAGTGCTTCTTCTGCTAACCAGTACTAACTAGTAATCTAATGCTGACTAGTACTATCTAGTACTTCTAATGCTGACTAGTACTAACTAGTAATCTAATGCTGACTAGTACTATTTAGTACTTCTAATGCTGACTAGTACTAACTAGTACTTCTACTGCTAACAGTACTAACTAGTAATCTAATGCTGATTAGTACTATCTAGTATTTCTAATGATGACTAGTACTAACTAGTACTTCTAATGCTAACCAGTACTAACTAGTAATCTAATGCTGACTAGTACTATCTAGTACTTGTACTGCTGACCACTCCTATCTAGTACTTCTACTGCTAACCAGTACTAACTAGTACTTCTAATGCTGACCAGTACTGACTAGTAATCTAAAGCTGACCACTCCTAACTAGTACTTCTAATGCTAACCAGTACTAAATAGTTGTTCTAATGCTGTCCAGTCCTAACTAGTAGTTCTAATGCTGACCACTCCTAACTAGTACTTCTAATGCTGACCAGTACTAATTAGTACTTCTAATGCTAACCAGTACTAACTAGTACTTCTAATGCTGACCAGTACTAACTAGTAATCTAATGCTGACCAGTACTAACTAGTAATCAAATGGTGACTAGTACTATCTAGTACTTCTAATGGTGACTAGTACTAACTAGTAATCTAATGCTGACTAGTACTATCTAGTACTTCTAATGCTGACTAGTACTAACTAGTAGCTCCAATGCTGACCACTCCTAACTAGTACGTCTAATGCTAACCAGTACTGACTAGTAATCTAAAGCTGACCACTCCTAAATAGTACTTCTAATGCTAACCAATACTAACTAGTTGTTCTAATGCTGACCAGTCCTAACTAGTAGTTCTAATGCTGACCACTCCTAACTAGTACTTCTAATGCTGACCAGTACTAATTAGTACTTCTAATGCTAACCAGTACTAACTAGTACTTCTAATGCTGACCAGTACTAACTAGTAATCTAATGCTGACTAGTACTATCTAGTACTTCTAATGGTGACTAGTTCTAACTAGTAATCTAATGCTGACTAGTACTATCTAGTACTTCTAATGCTGACTAGTACTAACTAGTAGCTCTAATGCTGACCACTCCTAACTAGTACTTCTAATGATGACCAGTACTAATTAGTACTTCTAATGCTAACCAATACTAACTAGTAATCTAATGCTAACCAATACTAACTATTCATCTAATGCTAACCAGTCCTAACTAGTACTTCTAATGCTGACCAGTACTAACTAGTACTTCTCATGCTGACCAATACTAATTAGTACTTCTAATGCTAACCAATACTAACTAGTAATCTAATGCTAACCAGTCCTAACTAGTACTTCTAATGCTAACCAGTACTAACTAGTACTTCTAATGCTGACCAGTACTAACTAGTGCTTCTAATGCTGACTAGTACTAACTAGTACCTCTAGTGTTTGCCAGTACTAACTAGTATTTCTAATTCTAACCATCACTATCACAATCACTATCCATTGGGTGTCTGACAGCTGGAACAGACCGCTGCAGCTTCAGGGTACTGACGGCTTCAGAACTTCATCCAGATGATTCGAACTCAAACTGATCTTTTGCATCTATCAATGATTTTTGTTGCCACAGCTGATAATTGTTTATCTACTGTGGATAAATTCTTTTATCTTCAGGTTGAAATTGAGCCATAAAAGTCTAGTTGTACATTAAGGTTGTCTGTTGACCTCCTCTCTGTTTCTGCAGGTGCAGACGTTAACACTCAGGCAGCTGATGGAGCCACAGCCCTGTATGAAGCTGCTAAAAATGGGCACCAGGAAGTTGTAGAGCTGCTGCTGTCCCAGAACGCTGACGCCAACAAGCCTGGAAAGACAGGAATGTTACCACTCCACATAGCGGCCCAGAGAGGAAGCAACACGTAAGTAACCCAAGGAGGACTCGTAGAGTCACAGGTCTGGGTCAGGTCTCTGGTTTTCTTTATTGTATAGATTTCTCTGGTCTGGTTTTCTGATGTTGACGTTAGGGATATTTGTCTAACTGGTGAAAGGAATGAAAACATAAAAATCTGATTCTACAATGATATTAATATCATTTCAGTCATTCAATGTGATTTCCTCATCTCAGATTATTGAACCAAAAGCAATGGAGGGGATACGCCTACAAAACGTCAACATCTCAGTAAATGGTCATGTGACCTTGAGCATCAATTCCAATATGACAGCAACTTCTCATGCTGTTCACAAGTCGACCTGTAGCCTGCTGAGGCATGGCGTCCCACGCTCAGGTCATTCAGGTTCTGGGGTTCATAGTCACATTAAGGTCACCTGTAAAGGTCAGAGAAGGTCACATTAAGGTCACTGTAAAGGTCAGAGAAGGTCACATTAAGGTCACTGTAAAGGTCAGAGAAGGTCACATTAAGGTCACTGTAAAGGTCAGAGAAGGTCACATTAAGGTCACCTGTAGAGGTCAGAGAAGGTCACATTAAGGTCACTGTAAATGTCAGAGAAGGTCACATTAAGGTCACTGTAAAAGTCAGAAGGTCAGAGAAGGTCACCTGTAAAGGTCAGAAGGTCACATTAAGGTCACCTGTAAAGGTCAGAAGGTCACATTAAGGTCACCTGTAAAGGGCAGAGAAGGTCACCTGTAAAGGTCATAGAAGGTCACATTAAGGTCACTGTAAAGGTCATAGAAGGTCACATTAAGGTCACTGTAAATGTCATTGAAGGTCACATTAAGGTCACTGTAAAGGTCATAGAAGGTCACATTAAGGTCACATGTAAAGGTCAGAGAAGGTCACCTGTAAAGGTCAGAAGGTCACATTAAGGTCACCTGTAAAGGTCACATGTAAAGGTTAGAGAAGGTCACCTGTTAAGGTCAGAAGGTCACATTAAGGTCACATGTAAAGGTCAGAGAAGGTCACATGTAAAGGTCAGAAGGTCACATTAAGGTCACCTGTAAAGGTCAGAGAAGGTCACCTGTAAAGGTCAGAAGGTCACATTAAGGTCACCTGTAAAGGTCAGAGAAGGTCACATTAAGGTCACCTGTAAAGGTCAGAAGGTCACATTAAGGTCACTGTAAAGGTCAGAAGGTCACATTAAGGTCACCTGTAAAGGTCAGAGAAGGTCACATTAAGGTCACTGTAAAGGTCATAAGGTCACATTAAGGTCACCTGTAAAGGTCAGAGAAGGTCACATTAAGGTCACCTGTAAAGGTCAGAGAAGGTCACCTGTAAAGGTCAGAAGGTCACATTAAGGTCACCTGTAAAGGTCAGAGAAGGTCACATTAAGGTCACCTGTAAAGGTCAGACGGTCACATTAAGGTCACTGTAAAGGTCAGAAGGTCACATTAAGGTCACCTGTAAAGGTCCGAAGGTCACATTAAGGTCACATGTAAAGGTAACATTAAGGTCACATATAAAGGGAAGAGAAGGTCACCTGTAAAGGTCAGAAGGTCACATTAAGGTCACCTGTAAAGGTCAGAAGGTCACATTAAGGTCACCTGTAAAGGTCAGAGAAGGTCACATTAAGGTCGCTGTAAAGGTCAGAGAAGGTCAAATAAAGGTCACTGTAAAGGTCAGAAGGTCACATTAAGGTCACCTGTAAAGGTCAGAGAAGGTCACATTAAGGTCACCTGTAAAGGTCAGAGAAGGTCACATTAAGGTCACCTGTAAGGGTCAGAAAGTCACATTAAGGTCACCTGTAAAGGTCAAAGAAGGTCACATTAAGGTCACTGTAAAGGTCAGAAGGTCACATTAAGGTCGCCTGTAAGGGTCAGAAAGTCACATTAAGGTCACCTGTAAAGGTAATAGAAGGTCACATTAAGGTCACTGTAAAGGTCAGAAGGTCACATTAAGGTCACTGTAAAGGTCAGAAGGTCACATTAAGGTCACCTGTAAAGGTCAGAAGGTCACATTAAGGTCACATGTAAAGGTCAAAGAAGGTCACCTGTAAAGGTCAGAAGGTCACATTAAGGTCACCTGTAAAGGGCAGAGAAGGTCACCTGTAAAGGTCATAGAAGGTCACATTAAGGTCACTGTAAAGGTCATAGAAGGTCACATTAAGGTCACTGTAAAGGTCATAGAAGGTCACATTAAGGTCACTGTAAAGGTCAGAGAAGGTCACATTAATGTCACTGTAAAGGTCATTGAAGGTCACATTAAGGTCACTGTAAAGGTCATAGAAGGTCACATTAAGGTCACATGTAAAGGTCAAAGAAGGTCACCTGTAAAGGACAGAAGGTCACATTAAGGTCACCTGTAAAGGGCAAAGAAGGTCACCTGTAAAGGTCATGGAAGGTCACATTAAGGTCACTGTAAAGGTCAGAAAAGTTCAAATTAAGGTCACTGTAAAGGTCATAGAAGGTCACATTAAGGTCACTGTAAAGGTCAGAAGGTCACATTAAGGTCACCTGTAAAGGTCAGAAGGTCACATTAAGGTCACCTGTAAAGGTCAGACGGTCACATTAAGGTCACCTGTAAAGGTCAGAGAAGGTCACATTAAGGTCACCTGTAAAGGTCAGAGAAGGTCACATTAAGGTCACCTGTAAAGGTCAGACGGTCACATTAAGGTCACCTGTAAAGGTCAGAGAAGGTCACATTAAGGTCACCTGTAAAGGGCAGAGAAGGTCACCTGTAAAGGTCAGAGAAGGTCACATTAAGGTCACTGTAAAAGTCAGAGAAGGTCACATTAAGGTCACCTGTAAAGGGCAGAGAAGGTCACCTGTAAAGGTCAGAGAAGGTCACATTAAGGTCACTGTAAAGGTCAGAGAAGGTCACATTAAGGTCACTGTAAAGGTCAGAGGCTGACGTTCATAAAGAGAAACTCAAACGTTGACCACATCTACTCTCTCCTCTGCTTCTCGCTCTCAGAATCGTCTCTATGCTGATTCCAGTTACCAGCAAGGCCAGAATCCGCCGAACTGGCATCAGCCCGCTGCATTTGGCAGCAGAGCGTAACCGTGACGACACTTTGGAGATGCTGATTGAGGCGGGCTTTGATGTCAATGCTCAGCTGTCTGAGGAGCAGTCTAGACTGTACGAGGACCGCCGCAGCACCGTCCTGTTCTTCTCTGTTATCAACAACAACGTGGAGGCGGTGGCCATGCTGCTCGCTGCTGGGGCCGACCCGAACCTCGACATGTTCAGGCCGCTGATGGTGGCTGCCAGGTTGGGCTGTTATCAGACCGTCAAACTGTTGGTGGAGCACAACGCTGACATCAATGCTTGCATCCCCACCCACCCCACCACCTTCCCTGCTGTCTACATGTTCTCTATGAAAGACCTGCCCATGTTTAAGTACCTGCTCAGCCAAGGAGGCCATGCTCTCCCCTGCTTTGACTGCATATATGGCAGCCAACCTCATCCACCAATCAAAACGAGGAGACCAGACCGGAATGATGACTCCAACCAACTGCCAGAGACACAGCAGAAGAGAGGTGTTCAGGTGAGGCCTTCAGGTAGTTCAGGAGCCTTCTGGTTTTTATACAGCCTGTTCACACGTTTCCTGTTGTTGGCTGAGTGGGCATCCTGGAAACACGTGATGAACAAATACATCCAGGTTTAGCAGTTAGATGAGTGAATCTTAAAGCTGCTCTCTGTGCTCTGGTAAACAATGTAGCTTTTAATGTTTTTTAAAGCCTCTTAACAACGTTCTAACATAATATAGTTATAAATATATTATGGAAATAAAACTAAAACTGAACGAAAACAATAAAGTAGTTGTCCCGCAGTTCTCTAAAAACTTCAGCCGGATTGTCCAATCCTATCGTTTGGTCCGAACGATGTCTGTCTGCTGCACTTCCTCACTGCTT
>SSNR01000729.1:78359-102252 GCA_006937965.1 Callopanchax toddi | reverse complement strand
GACTAGATACTGAACACTATGGAGGAGACTAGATACTGAACACTATGGAGGAGACTAGATACTGAACACTATGGAGGGGACTAGATACTGAACACTATGAAGGAGACTAGATACTGAACACTATGGAGGAGACTAGATACTGAACACTATGGAAGGGACTAGATACTGAACACTATGGAGGAGACTAGATACTGAACACTATGGAGGAGACTAGATACTGAACACTATGGAGGAGACTAGATACTGAACACTATGGTGGAGACTAGATACTGAACACTATGGAGGAGACTAGATACTGAACACTATGGAGGAGACTAGATACTGAACACTATGGAGGAGACTAGATACTGAACACTATGGAGGAGACTAGATACTGAACACTATGGTGGAGACTAGATACTGAACACTATGGAGGAGACTAGATACTGAACACTATAAAGGGGACTAGGCAGTGAACTCAGAACTTCTTTTTTTATTATTATTATTATTTAATTCCAAAGGTGACACTCATAAGTGAAACAATAAAGGAAGAAAATAAAACACATAGAGTACACAGAAGAACATATTTAACACATGTAGGCTACATATAAAGATTGAGGCAGTTATCATTATTTTCTGCCAGAGGGTTACAATCTTGTTTTAGAAATAAAATTTATACCTTACATATATACCACACACACACACACACACACACACACACACACACACACACACACACACACACACACAGACAGAACTACACCTTTAAAGGAAGATATATTGATAGTGAATAAATAAACTAAATGGTGTTCAGTGTTGAGAGAGGGGGGATTTGCTCTATGGAATGAGCAAGAAGATGGAATGTATTCGGCGTCATTTTGTAATAATTTAAATTTTGTAGCAATGTAAAAACAGTTTCCGTGTTTCCTCAAAGGACGGCATGTCATCCATATGTTGAGCTGTGATTTTAGCTCATGATATATGTTCAATAAGCAATTTTGTCCATTGATCAATGCTAATTGAGGTTTTGGATTTCCAGTTCAATAGAAGTCAGAACTTCTGAGAACAAACAGAATAAACACTGTCTCAGAACTCTCACCCTCCGGTCGGCTATATGGTGCGCTCCATTTGTCCTCGGAAGTGAGCTTTATTCATTGTTTCTGTTTATTTTTTAATCACCACACTATATTTATAGGTTTATTATGTTAGAACATTTTAAGAGGCATGGACATATGTTTTAAACTCGTTTGTTTTAGCAGCTTTAAAACCCTGATCATCTCATATCTGATGGTTCTGATCAGAAGAGAAAACTATTAGTAGAAAAATATCCATCAGAATGTTTTCAGTCAGTTTTATTTAGAAGTGGACATTTTGTCCTCTGATGTCTCCAGAGGGAGGACATGATTTCCCATGATGGAGGTCCAGCATGGTGCTGTGGGTGCAGTGACGCCCGGTGGCCGGCAGGGGGCAGCACAGCGGCGCTGTGAGTCACTGAGTCGGTTTCTAGAAGAAGAAGAAGAAAAACAACAACAAACGTCGCTAGTCGAGCTGAGAGGCTCTGAGTAATGGTTGAAAAGGTTCCAGATTAAAGCTTTAGGTTCAACAAGCTGACAGCGAGGCGGTGACGTCATCATCGTCATCGTCATGATGTCCGCCAGCTACAAAGACGAGGACGGACACATCAGTGTGTCCGGTGCCGGTACCGGCGGCTCTCTGCCCAGCAAGAAGCCGGAGAACACCGCCTTCAAGCAGCAGCGGCTCCCCGCCTGGCAGCCCGTCCTCACCGCGGGGACCGTGCTGCCCGCCTTCTTCATCATCGGCCTCATCTTCATCCCCATCGGCATCGGCCTGTACGTCACGTCCAACAACATCAAGGAGTTCGAGGTAACGTCACCCGCTAGACCAGACAGCAGGGGGCGCTCTGAGAGGGTCACGTGTCCTGATGTCCGCAGTGAGGAGGAGGAGGATGTCCCATAGATATAGATATATATATAGATCCCTATCTATCAGCCTTTCTATGTGATGTCTATGGATGTCCTGGAGTCTGACCTCTGTTTCTGCTTTAGTCAGTGACGTCACAGCTGGAGGTCTGACCTGGTAGGTAGAGGCCTTCTAGGACTCTGTTTACCCTGCAGTGACTTCTGATCACTAATAATCAGCTGATCAATCCCCTGACCCTCCTCTGACGTCAGAGCCTCAGACTGAGGTAGACTACCCAGACCTGGGTTCAGTTTTTAGGTTTTTATCAGACTTCTGACGCGTTAGAGCAGGACTCTAGTTCAGACTCTGGATCACAGCAGGAACAGATCCAGAGTCCGGCAGGGGTAGGTGTCCCTGTCCCTGTCCCAGACCCTGTCTCTGACTCAGACCATGTCCCTGATCTAGACCCTGACCATGTCCCTGACCTAGACCCTGTCCCAGACCCTGTCTCTGACCCTGTCTCTGACCCAGACCATGTCCCTGACCTAGACCCTGTCCCTGACCTAGACCCTGTCCCAGACCATGTCCCTGACCTAGACCCTGTCCCAGACCATGTCCCTGACCTAGACCCTGTCCCTCGACCCAGACCCTGTCCCTGACCCAGACCCTGTCCCTGACCCAGACCCTGTCCCTGACCTAGACCCTGTCCCTGACCTAGACCCTGTCCCAGACCATGTCCCTGACCTAGACCCTGTCCCTGACCTAGACCCTGTCCCAGACCATGTCCCTGACCTAGACCCTGTCCCAGACCCTGTCCCTGATCTAGACCCTGTCCCAGACCATGTCCCTGACCTAGACCCTGTCCCAGACCCTGTGCCTGACCTAGACCCTGTCCCAGACCCTGTCTCTGACCCAGACCCTGTCCCTAACCTAGACCATGTCCCAGACCGTGTCCCTGACCTAGACCCTGTCTCTGACCTAGACCCTGTCCCTGACCTAGACCATGTCCCAGACCGTGTCCCTGACCCAGACCCTGTCTCTGACCCAGACCCTGTCCCTGACCTAGACCCTGTCTCTGACCCAGAACCCTCTACAGGACGAGGGACGACCGAAACCCTCTACAGGACGAGGGACGACTGAAACCCTCTACAGGACGAGGGACGGCGGTCCTTTAAGATGAAGTGATCAGGAAACCACCTCTGGGTGGAGCTTTGTCTCACTTCATGTATTTTACAGTGTAGGTCTGTGATGTCATCAGCGTTCTGAACGTCCAGGAAGCGTCCTAAGGTCCTCCATCAACACTCGTTTACAGTTATAAACCCTTTCCTCATTGTAGCATCGTTTATAAAAACTAATCGGTTCAACAGCAGACTAGACTGGTCAGCCGATGCTGAGTCGGTCTGTCTCCTGGTGGACGTGTCGGTGTCTCGGCTGGTTGACCAGGTCCTGCTCCCCTCATGTGTTCTAGTCTTTTCTTGGATGACAGGAGGATGGGTGTGACGGTTGTGAGTTCTGACTAGGGTTGGGTATTGAAAGGGTTTCATTCGGTACCGGTGCCATTTCGATACTTTTAAAACGGTACCGGTTCCTAAACGGTATTTAAATCGGTACTTTAAAACCAAAGAACACAGATTTTTTTTTATGATCCCCTGACTTTTTATTTCTTAAGGCAAAAGGCCGAGCCAATCAAACTGACCAACAATAGTTTAACATCAAATTCTTCTAATATAAAGAAAGAACATATTTACATTATACTGTACATTAATTAAATGTACAAAACATTAACTGAACAATTATTAACTGAACATCAACTCAACCTACTGACTAACATGGAAATACAATCCTAAACACTGACCTGACACTCAGATCGGTGCTCTGTGCTGTTCTTGTTGTCACACAGTGAAAGTTTGGTTTTGATGTTAAAGAGCATATTTTAAGTTAGACACTCCCTTAAACAAATGTTTAGAGAAATATAATAGAAACTTTTTCTGAATAAAAATTTACACAGATTCAGCTTATTTAGGCTCTTGGATTCGTTTTTGTGAGAATTGTCAATTTTTTCACCAAACCGGAAGTGACGACAGTTCAGGGAGACCGTTCGTTCTCTATATAGAAAACTGATCCACTGATCACTACTTGTGACGAGCAAAACAAACCCCCAGAGTGCCGTTATTTTATTACTTTATTACTATAGTGAGAAGTTATTTTATTACTTTATTACTATAGTGAGCAGTTATTTTATTACTTTATTACTATAGTGAGCAGTTATTTTATTACTTTATTACTATAGTGAGCAGTTATTTTATTACTTTATTACTATAGTGAGCAGTTATTTTATTAAGATATAAAAAAAGAAGATAAAAACAATCAGTCCTGTAAGGCTGTACCCTGTCGGTCCAGCTGTAGACCGTGACCCACCTCCTCACTTGGTTCTGGGTAAAATACCAGCGTTTAGCACCAGGTTTTGATCATCAGAGCTCCAAACATTGAGCTGCGTTCAGGTGGATTGTTAAGAAATGAAAGAGTTTATAAAAAGTTTCACAGGATGCAGCTAAACGGTTCGAGGCTGACCGAAACAGTGTCGGGTCAGGCTGGAAACCCCGCCGTGAAGACCCTCTTGGTAGCCCCGCTGGAAACGGGAAGCTCCTCTGGAGAGCATCGCGGCATGGATTTACTGTACCCCGCCAGCCAGGTGAGGGTCAGACACCTGAAGGAAATGCTCTCATGAAATCGCGGACCGGTACCGGATTACGACCCACCACGAACCGTACCAAACCTGGCATGGAAACGAGACTCAAGTCTCCCCGTTAGCTCCTGTTAGCTGCTGCATGCTAACAGCGGTTAGCTCCTGTTAGCTGCTGCGTGCTAACAGCGGTTAGCTCTTGTTAGCTGCTGCGTGCTAACAGCGGTTCCGGTGAATGGATCGAAGTAACGGCGCCTGTTTAGAGTCACACTGAATGTTTTTCGTCGGTATGTGGGACTCCATCACATCCAGTCCTGGACTAGACCAGGACCACCGGGGTTTTTCGTCTCCAAACAGAAGTCACCGTACCGGTAAGGAAGCCGTCCCGTTGTTGACTCAGTGTCCTGACAGACTGGCGATTGGCATTCACAAACATAATAATTGATCATTTTTGATTAAAATGAATTCACACCGACTGGATTAAAGAGCGCTCTAACCTAAAACTAACAACTCATGGCCGACAGCGAGCAGGCAGCTGGCAGACTAGAGCGGTGCCAGTCTGAGATGTTAAAGTAGTTTAGCTTTAAAAAATCTACACAATGATTAAAACAAGCATCTGTTACACAAACTCCACACAACAAAGGGCTTAAATGATCATATTTATGGGATTATTGATCGTACAGAGTGTTAAAATATCCTACAAATACTTTATTTATCTACATCTGACAACACTGTAAGCAGCGCCACCTAGCTGGGAGCTCCCTTAGCTGACGTCACAGGTCCACATATGAAAAAAAAAGCGTTTTTAGAAGCTTTGCTAAAAGCGGCACTTTTGACTAGAAAAATGGTTTAAAAAATGTATTGTAAAACAAAATACCCTCAATAAACATTTCAAATAGTATTTTTGGACAGAGTTTTATCAGAATAATAAAAAAAAAGAACTTTGAATTTGCTCTTTAAGTTTTATTTATTTGCATGTTTTTTTCCTGTTTTTATAATTATTATTGCATGTTTTATACTGTTTTAATGTTGTTTGTTTTTAATTCTTTGGATCGCTGTGGACTGATTTTAACATGATGATAATCACTATCACCTGTTGTAAGTGGGCGTGTCCAGGAGGAAACTTATTTAGATGCCACTCAGGTTGGCAGAGCGACAGAGAGAGAGAACAGGACAGAAAAGAAAAGAGAAGGACAGACAACGAAAGAAATGAAAGGTGTGCTGAAGGAAAACAGGAGAAGCAGCAGGATGTGAGGAGGAGGCAGATCAGCTGTCCTGGTGAGCGGCGAGGAGTCGAGCGTCTGCTGCAGCTGGAGCTGCGTCCCACCGATCTCATGGGGCGCGCTGCGAGTGAGTGACGGCCGGCATGGAGTGGACCTCTGCCCGCACCCTTCAGACCAGTGCGCTCTGCGGGGAGAAGAGATGAGAGGCTGACATCACCGCTGGACTGCTGCAGGGAGAGGAGATGGGCGAGTGAGTGTCGGGTTGTGTTTCCTGCGGCAGCCTGCTGCGTGCGTGTCACGTGACGTTTGTGTGCTACAGGCTACAGCTTATTAACGGCAAACACCAGAGGGCGTAATTAGGCGGCTATATTTTGGGGCACCGAAATGGCGCACCGAAATTCATGTTGTATTTCGGTGTGGTTAGTACCGATGATGTAACGGTCGGTTCCATACCCGGACCGAACTTTGGTACCCAACCCTAGTTCTGAGTGGTGGCATAAGTCTGATGTACACACGCATTATTCCAGCAGCCTGTTAGCTTTAAACACCTCCAGATGGTCTTCTGACAGACAGAAAACTCACTAAGGATGAAGATCACCAGAGTTCTGAGAGGAGTCTGACTCCATCACATCAGTGAATCAGCTGATTGTCTCCAAACAGTTACCATGGTGATTCATTTTCAGATTGATTACACCGGAGTGGACATGTCCAGTCCTTGTTTCAACTGCTCCCAGAACTACAGCTGGAACAGCACCAAGCCCTGCACCTGCTCCATCCCCTTCTACCTGGACCAGACTTATGAGGTGAGTCCTGGTCCACAAACACCCAGATCCAGATCCAGACCACATCCTGGCAGCTAACCCCATCTATCTGAATCCACAGAGCAATGTCTTCATGTACTACGGCCTCTCAAACTTCTACCAGAACCACCGACGCTACGTCAAGTCCAGAGACGACAGCCAGCTGAACGGGAACCAGGAGTCCCTGAAGGTCAGGTCAGGTCAGGTCAGAGCGCTCCAAGAGGAAACTTCACAAGATCAGTCCAAAACTGAATGTGTCCAAAGGGGGCAGCTGTCTGAGGAGGAGGCCCCTGTGTGGCAGCCAAGCTAATCCAATTTAAATAAATACATTCTGTTATTAGGAAAACATGAATAAAGAAATAATATCCCTCTTTAATCCATCAGAATGCTGTTAGTGATAAACGATTAAAAAAAACTCCATTAAATAAATTCCTGTCCCCTAGAAAAAATATAAAATCTAGATGAAAAACTTTTAATTGAGATTATTTTAGTCAATCAGTTTCATTTATTTATTGATTTATTTCTGTAGTTCTGTATTTCTTTCTGTTTCTTCAGGATTCAGAAGTAGCTGCCGTGGTTTTTGTTCGATGTTCATTAATGTCATCCTTTGGTCCTGTCATTCCTCCGTCGCTCTCAGGAGTCAGATAGTGGTCTCTGTGTTGTTTAAACGGAGTAGAGACAGTCCGGTTCCTCTGAGAGTCCACTCCAGTGTTTTTAGTTCCTCAGGAGGAGTGTCCTCTCCTCCAGCTCCACCTGAATCCTCCACCCTTACAGACGAACCACCTCCTCACCCATCAGGCTGCTCATAGTCCACATGTCTCCAGATATCCCACATGTCTTCTAAGTCCTCCTCCTCAGGTTGTTAGGTGGCCTCAGGTTACACTACAGACCCCTGACCTGAACCACCTAAACTCACACTGGAGGAGGAGGAGGAGGGTGATGATGATGATGATGGTGATGGTGATGATGATGATGATGATGATGATGATGATGGTGATGATGATGATGATGATGGTGATGATGATGATGATGATGGTGATGATGATGATGGTGATGATGATGGTGATGATGATGATGGTGATGGTGATGATGATGATGGTGATGATGATGATGGTGATGATGATGGTGATGATGATGATGGTGATGGTGATGATGATGATGGTGATGATGGTGATGATGATGGTGATGATGATGATGGTGATGATGATGGTGATGATGATGATGGTGATGGTGATGATGATGATGGTGATGATGGTGATGATGATGGTGATGATGATGATATTGATGATATTGATGATGATGGTGATGATGATGATGATGATATTGATGACGACGACGACGACGATATTAAGGATGATGGTGATGATGATGATGATGATATTGATGATGACGACGACGACGACGATATTAATGATGATGAGGATGATGGTGATGATGACGACGATGTTGATGATGATGATGATGATATTGATGACATTGATGACGATGATGATGGTGATGACGACGACGACGACGATATTGATGATGAGGATGATGGTGATGATGATGATGATGACATTGATGACGATGATATTGATGATGATGATGGTGATGATGATGATGATGATATTGATGATGATGATGACGACGACGACGACGATATTAATGATGATGGTGATGACGATGTTGATGATGATGATGATGACGACGACGACGATATTAATGATGATGAGGATGATGGTGATGATGATGACAATGTTGATGATGATGATGATGATGATATTGATGACGATGATGATGGTGGTGATGATGATGACGACGTTGATGATGATGATGATGATGATGATATTGATGACATTGATGACGATGATATTGATGATGATGAAGATGATGATGACGACGATGTTGATGATGATGATGATGATGATATTGATGACGATGATATTGATGATGATGATGATGATAATAATGACAATGATGATGATGATGATGGAGATGACGACGATGATGATGAAGATGATGATGATATTGATACTGATGATGATGACCATAATGATGATGACGATGATGATGATGACCATGATGATGATGATATTGATAATGATGATGATGAAGATGTTTTAACCCCTGTTCTATGTTGGTTCCACCACAGGAACCCAGTAAGGAGTGCGAGCCATACGCGTGGCACAACAACAGGCCCATCGCGCCGTGTGGAGCCATCGCCAACAGCATGTTCAACGGTGAGCGACTCGTCTGTAGCGCCACCTACAGACCGCCTTTACTCTGTTATTAAACAGGCGAAACAGTTCAGGAAGTTTAAACACTGAGTGCACATGTCCCGATGGAGACACCTGGACCCAGAAGATCTCTGGTAGAAGTGGAGTCTGGTCCTTTAGGAGGTTTAGTTCTGGACCCTCCAGAGGGCCAGTGATCTGATGCTGAACCTGTAGAAACCTGATGTCTCCTCAGACTGTCTGGATGAGCTGGAGGCTCTAAGAGAACCTGTAGAACATCCTGATCACAGAGAACTGCAGGACTCAGGTCTGGAAGTAATGGACGAGTTTCTCTGACCGCTTTGGGTCAGGATGGTTCTGATTCTAGTAACAGGACCTAGTAACATGTTTATCTGAGAGTTAAAGGACAGATCCTGGTCCAGAGGATCCTGAGTCCAGTACTGGAGGACAGGTTGTATCACTACACCTGAGGGACAAGAGTCCAAACAACGCAACTTGTCTAGTTTCAGTTTCAAAGAGACAATGAAGAGTCTCTGATGTAATCTGATTACCTGACTGGTCCCATGCTGTCTAATAACTTGACCCAGTAGAGGGTCAAGGTGGAGAAGGACCAGTCCAGACTGGGACCTGGCTCAGGTCTGTGATAATCCTGTTTCCTTGCAGACTCCCTGGAGCTGTTTTACACCGACCCCAATGGTACCAGGATCCAGATTCCTCTGATGGCGATGGGGATCGCCTGGTGGACGGACAAACACGTCAAGTTCAGGAACCCTGGAGGGAACAACGAGAACCTCACCGCGGCCTTCCAAGGTACCGGATCTGGGTTTAAACCTTCAGGGGACCTGAGTCCGTCTGATGGATCTCCTGGGGTCACCATCAGCCTAGCCTATCAGCTCCTCAGAGGGAACGTCACAAGTCAGATGCTAGCTTCTGATTGGTCCGTCCTGCAGTGGACAGAATGATGACACTAAGGCGAGAGATATGATTGGTTCATTTTACTGTCAATCAGGGGCGGCAATAGGTAGAACAGCCGTCGTCCTCCAGAGGGTCTCCGGGTCCAGACTTAGAGACACTTCACCCACCTACTACTGGTGGAGGTCAGAGGGACCTGGTGGAGGTCTGAGGGACCTGGTGGAGGTCAGAGGGACCTGGTGGAGGTCAGAGGGACCTGATGGAGGTCAGAGGGACCTGGTGGAGGTCAGAGGGACCTGGTGGAGGTCAGAGGGACCTGGTGGAGGTCAGAGGGACCTGGTGGTGGAGGTCGGAGGGACCTGGTGGTGGTGGTCGGAGGGACCTGGTGGTGGAGGTCGGAGGGACCTGGTGGTGGTCAGAGGGACCTGGTGGTGGTCAGAGGGACCTGGTGGAGGTCGGAGGGACCTGGTGGAGGTCGGAGGGACCTGGTGGAGGTCGGAGGGACCTGGTGGTGGAGGTCGGAGGGACCTGGTGGTGGAGGTCGGAGGGACCTGGTGGTGGAGGTCGGAGGGACCTGGTGGTGGTGGGCGGAGGGACCTGGTGGAGGTCGGAGGGACCTGGTGGTGGTCGGAGGGACCTGGTGGTGGTCGGAGGGACCTGGTGGTGGAGGTCGGAGGGACCTGGTGGTGGAGGTCGGAGGGACCTGGTGGAGGTCAGAGGGACCTGGTGGAGGTCAGAGGGACCTGGTGGAGGTCGGAGGGACCTGGTGGTGGTGGTCGGAGGGACCTGGTGGAGGTGGTCGGAGGGACCTGGTGGAGGTGGTCGGAGGGACCTGGTGGTGGTCTGAGGGACCTGGTGGTGGTCGGAGGGACCTGGTGGTGGTCGGAGGGACCTGGTGGTGGTCAGAGGGACCTGGTGGTGGGGTCGAGGGACCTGGTGGTGGAGGTCGGAGGGACCTGGTGGTGGAGGTCGGAGGGACCTGGTGGTGGAGGTCGGAGGGACCTGGTGGTGGAGGTCGGAGGGACCTGGTGGTGGTGGTCGGAGGGACCTGGTGGTGGTGGTCGGAGGGACCTGGTGGAGGTGGTCGGAGGGACCTGGTGGAGGTCAGAGGGACCTGGTGGAGGTCGGAGGGACCTGGTGGTGGTGGTGGAGGGACCTGGTGGAGGTGGTCGGAGGGACCTGGTGGAGGTGGTCGGAGGGACCTGGTGGTGGTCAGAGGGACCTGGTGGAGGTCGGAGGGACCTGGTGGTGGAGGTCGGAGGGACCTGGTGGTGGAGGTCGGAGGGACCTGGTGGTGGTCTGAGGGACCTGGTGGTGGTCGGAGGGACCTGGTGGTGGAGGTCGGAGGGACCTGGTGGTGGAGGTCGGAGGGACCTGGTGGTGGAGGTCGGAGGGACCTGGTGGTGGAGGTCGGAGGGACCTGGTGGAGGTCAGAGGGACCTGGTGGAGGTCAGAGGGACCTGGTGGTGGTGGTCGGAGGGACCTGGTGGTGGTGGTCGGAGGGACCTGGTGGTGGTGGTCGGAGGGACCTGGTGGTGGTGGTCGGAGGGACCTGGTGGTGGAGGTCAGAGGGACCTGGTGGTGGAGGTCAGAGGGACCTGGTGGAACAGAGGGACCTGGTGGAGGTCAGAGGGACCTGGTGGAGGTCAGAGGGACCTGGTGGAGGTCAGAGGGACCTGGTGGTGGTGGTCAGAGGGACCTGGTGGTGGTGGTCAGAGGGACCTGGTGGTGGAGGTCGGAGGGACCTGGTGGTGGGGTCAGAGGGACCTGGTGGAGGTCAGGGGGACCTGGTGGAGGTCAGAGGGACCTGGTGGAGGTCAGAGGGACCTGGTGGAGGTCAGAGGGACCTGGTGGAGGTCAGAGGGACCTGGTGGAGGTCAGAGGGACCTGGTGGTGGTGGTCAGAGGGACCTGGTGGTGGTGGTCAGAGGGACCTGGTGGTGGAGGTCAGAGGGACCTGGTGGTGGAGGTCAGAGGGACCTGATGGAGGTCAGAGGGACCTGGTGGAGGGCAGAGGGACCTGGTGGAGGTCAGAGGGACCTGGTGGAGGTCAGAGGGAGCTGGTGGTGGTGGTCAGAGGGACCTGGTGGAGGTCAGGGGGACCTGGTGGAGGTCAGAGGGACCTGGTGGAGGTCAGAGGGACCTGGTGGAGGTCAGAGGGACCTGGTGGAGGTCAGAGGGACCTGGTGGTGGTGGTCAGAGGGACCTGGTGGTGGAGGTCGGAGGGACCTGGTGGTGGAGGTCGGAGGGACCTGGTGGTGGTGGTCGGAGGGACCTGGTGGGGGGGGTCAGAGGGACCTGGTGGAGGTCAGAGGGACCTGGTGGAGGTCGGAGGGACCTGGTGGTGGTCTGAGGGACCTGGTGGAGGTCTGAGGGACCTGGTGGTGGTCTGAGGGACCTGGTGGTGGAGGTCGGAGGGACCTGGTGGTGGTCAGAGGGACCTGGTGGTGGTCTGAGGGACCTGGTGGTGGTCTGAGGGACCCACTGATGATGGGTCCATTGTTTGGTCATGTAGCGATTAACACTCTGACGTTTTACTGCTAACCTTCTGCAGACTTATTTAGTTCTGTGGGTTTCACACTGGGAGTCTCTGCTCCAGACACCTTCTGTTATAACTATTAATAAATGCAGGAATTCTAGGTTCTTTAAGTCCAGGGAGTGTTACGTACCTTTATATTGACAGATGTAGGCTGAGTCAGGAATAAAGATTTTACAGAATTTATGCATGATGTGGAGTGTTCATAGTTGATCTTATTTATGAAGAGTTTAATGATCTGAGTCTGTGGTGTTTAAGACTAGGGGCGTTTTATCTTAAAAGAGTTAGTTACGGAGGGTAAGTTAGGAGGTTACTTGTTGGAGTAAGCTACAGTGGAGTAGTTAGCTTATCAACAGGCCTTAGGTTACCAGAGAGTGGATTCTTACTGTGCGGCGTTCCGATGGATCGGGTCCGGAGCAGTAGTGGGGATCGCACGAAGGTGGAGGAGCCCCCCCCTCGATCCATCTGGAGCCTTTGGAGGCCGTTTGAACCGCCGGGGCGACCGGTTCCGTCCGAGGATACGGCGCTCAGCAAGCCCATCCCTGGCTAGTGGAGGCTGGAACAGTTATCCCCATTTTGACAGAGAGAGTAAGACTGGCGTTGTCTCGCTCTCTCTCAGGGGAGAGGTGGAGGTCGGCTGTGAAGTGGGGCTGGGACCCACTCCTCCTGGAGTAGCTCAGCTGTGTAGCAGGTGAACAGCGAGCGGTCTGGTCTCAGTAAGGCTGACTGAGAACTGATGTGTCAGTCAGTGAAGTTGAGCTAAAAGGGAGCTTTGGCTCAAAAGGAGCCAATCAGGATGAGTTTCCTTAAGGGACCTATGGGATGAGGGTTTTACCAAGTCATATGACTCAGATCATTAAAGTCACGTTACCTTAATGAATGACTTATTTCAAGTAATAACATTGATTTAACCTTAGCAACGTAAACATATGTAAACCGTAAGATTTAAGGTTTATATAAAATAATACTGAAGCTGGATCAAACATTCATACCACTGTAGGAGGAAGTGTTTTAATCACATTAAGACATTCATGTAACAGTAGATTAAAGAGTGTCATTTAGAAAGGGACACCAAGTAGTCTTTAAGGTTATTATTACTAATGGAGTCCTGTGGAATCTTCCAGAAAAACCGAACTGGACACCTGGAGGAATGTTGAGTCAGGTTAAAACATAATAAAGAGTCATTATAATCCATGTTATTGGCAAAAAGAGGATTATTGTGTGTGTGATGGTCAAGGGGTCAAAGGTCAGAGGAATAGCGTATTTGATAACGCTACATTCACGACCCACCACTTGAGGACCACTGTAGACTGAGCATCAGGAGGACCCTAGCAGTTCTCTTTAGTCATTCTGAGGTTGTAGTTCCAACCTGTCGTCCACTGGGGGGTGCTGCAGTCCCCCTCCTTCCTGTGACCCAGACCCTGGTGGTGAGTAAAGGTTCTTGGTGAACTTGTTTCCTTTAGGAACAGCGAAGCCGATAAACTGGCGCCGGCCCGTCTACGAGCTGGATTCTGACCCGGAGAACGACGGCTTCATCAACGAGGACTTCATCGTGTGGATGAGGACCGCCGCTCTGCCCACGTTTCGTAAACTGTACCGGATCATCCAGAGGAGGAACAACGTGGTTCCCACCCTGCCCCGAGGGAACTACACCCTGGAGGTGGTTTACAGTATCCTTTTTCCCCGTGTCCTGTCCAGCAGTATCACAGTCAGAACTGATGTCTGAAGGCCAGAAACAAGCCTTACAGATTGACTATCACCACCTCATACATATTGATGTCAAAAGTCTTTATTAGAACTGTTTTTGGGTTAGGGAGGAGGAGATCTGCTTCTAGACCTGCAGACAGAGAACAAACAGCAATAATCAACATACAACAGTCACCACGTCCTTGAAGTACACAGTAACGACTACCGTACTGCAGTGTTAATTTTGGCATGAAATTTTAATTTAGTTTTAGTCTTAGTCTTTTGACTAAAATTCTTTTTCATTTTAGTCTAGTTTTAGTCGTCCAATTTGTTTTAATTTTAGTCTCATTTTAGTCGACTAAAATTCTGAACTATTTTAGTCGACTAAAATAGTTCAGAATTTTAGTCGACTAAATATAAAATAGGCATATTTCACTAATATTAATATATTTTCCTCTGGTGCGTTTATTTTACATTTCTTTAAATGAATTGGGGTAACACTTTACTTTTATTAACATTAGTGCATTATTAAGTATTATATAAACAAATGGGCTCTTTATCAACGTTCCCAATATTGTTAATGACCCCAATTATAAGACACACCCCTTTCAAAGACTAATCTTCAGAAAAAAAACTAAATTCACTTTTAAAATAAACTATTTTGTTGAAAATTTGAGGAACTAGTTTAAATATTATCTTATTTAGAGACCTTTAATATTTTTTTATTAATTCAATCACAAAGATCTGTATTTCATATTCTAGTGTGTGTTGAGTTCTGTCAGGATGACACTAGAGATCCTGAGCAAAATAAATACCATAATAATCAAACTGTCAGAACTTTGCTCATGACGTCAGATCAAAAGTCTGCAGGCTTTAACTCACAGAGTCTGATCAGCTGTTCTCACGCTGCGGTCCGTCTCCTCCCACAGAACGTGATCTCCACAACGCTCCGTCTTCGGTCATTTCTCTCCATAACTCCATATTTCCTGTCTCCCTGACAGCTGTTTGATCCTCTGCTGCATTCACCACTATTATCTTAAAATTAGCGTCATAACTCCGCCTCCGTTCTGTTCATTTGACCCACTTTTAATAAAGTTTGTTCCTGTCGGAGTCTGCTCTGCTGTTTACAAATTCCGGCGCGTCCCGACAAGGCGGACTCTGATTGGTTCCTTTCTCATCTACTTCCGCCTGCTCCGATTGCTGATTGGTTCTTTGGTATGTTCGTCAAATTCTTCCCGTTTTCTGATTGGATTTCGTCACTGTCAATTCTCGTCTCGTCTTTCGTTCCTGACGAAAAGGTCCGCCAATTTAGTCTTCGTCATCGTCTTTTTCCGTTTTATATTTTTGAATTTTGTTTAGTTTTCGTTCGGCAAAATATATTCGTGACGAAATAAATAACGAAAATATTTCGTCTATGAAATTAACACTGCCGTACTGACCTGAATATAAGACCAGGGCTTTTTGGGGTTGTCTTATAATCAGGGTCTAGTTTTTGGGGTCATTACACAACCGCACCAGCAGAGGGCGCAGGCTTTTTGTAAAGGTGTCAGCAACAGGAAGCTCAGCTCCGATTGCGACTGGTCCCAAGACATGAAGAAGTCAGGGTCACTTTCCTTTTGTCCGTTCCATCAGAAGGTTTTGGTCTCTAACCAGAGTACCTCAGATTATCCAGTCCGGAGCTTCGATGGCAGGAAGAGGATGATCCTGAGCACCATCTCCTGGATGGGAGGTAAAAACCCCTTCCTGGGTATCGCCTACATCACCGTGGGCTCCGTCTGCTTCCTGCTGGGCATCGTCCTGCTCATCATCCACCACAAGTACGGCAACCGTAACAACGGTGCCAACGTCTCCAACTGAGACACGGACCGGATCCTGGGTCAGGCTCAGAATCTGGGTCCAGTCTCAGGGTTTAACTCCGGCTCACCCCCTGATCTAAACCCCAGTCCAGACCCCGAACCAGACCCCAGTCAAAACCCTCATCCAGATCCCGCTGATCCAGACTCTCTCATCCAGACCCTGATCATACTGGATCAGGACCTTGAGAAAGAGGAGTAGACCTATGATCTCCCTCAGGGCAGGACTTGTTGTGGTTCTGATCCAGACTGGACCTCCTCAGTGTGTTGGTGGAGGTCCGTCCAGTAGAACCGGACCGGACCGGCCCGTTTGCTGCATGAGGTCACAGAGCTGCTCGTCTTTCTTTCTTTCTTTCAGCACTTTGATCTGAAACCGTTACAGGATTATAGTTTGTTGATCAGCTGATCGATCAGCTGATCTGATGATAAGTCAGTATTTGCACGGAGTCCGACCTTTGTGTTGTTGTTGTTGTTGTTTACGTTGCAGCATGGCTGGTCTCTGTTTACATGTTTTAGAGTTTCACAGCTGAACTCAGAGGGTCCAAAGCATCAGCTCTGCATGATGAAGAACACGCATCGTATTTATAGTGAAGAACCTGTTTGTTTTGGTACTTTGTCTTTTATTTATGCTTCAGAGGAATAAAAGGTTTTTAAAAAGGATTTCATTCTGTCTGACTTGACTTGACCTCATGTTGTTTACTTCATCGAGCAGCTTTGTCAGTTCTGTCTGAAGTAAAAGAGAGAGAGTCTTATACAGTAATACTGAGATAAGCAGTGAAACGTCTTCAAAGAACCAAATGAGTCCAGTTGTCTTTATTTAAAACCCTTTTTGGATCAATATTTATTACTAGCCCCTTTCCACCACTTAGAAGGAAACAAATCCTCAAAGTCTGAATTCTAACCCTAAACCTAGCAGTCCTCAGCCTGTCAGGAAGAACAGGACCAGCTTCCATCCACAGTGCAGTGTCACGTTTGAACAGTAGGAGGCACTGTGACGCGATTTGACGTCACGTGACCAAACAGGAAGCGACCCGGGCGGACTTCCGGTGTCGGGCCGACAGCGGATGAATCGGAGCGGAGCGGCGCTTCGCCCTGACCGGAGAGTCACGACGGAAGGTGAGACGAGATCTGAAAACTTTAAGAAATAAAAGACAGGAAGCAGCGGCTGATGACGTCAGACAGGTCACAGCGGCGGGTAAACAGAGCTACGTGGTGGGCGGGGCTTCAGGCTGAGACCTGAACCCTGAGGAGAGTCACCTGATACCTGAGGAGTTCAGACTCAACCGGTACAAGGCTCGCTCTGATTGGCTGCTGCTGCTGCTGCTGGAATCCTTTAAATCAGATGGTTTTTACTCGGAGTTTGGCGGGAATTAAATGATTTTATAGACTTTGATGTCAGAAGTCATGGTTTATTACTGAGACTAAACTAGTTTGTTTACTGACAGGTTAGATGGATGGTTATTAATATTTATTGATGTTATTGGACGGTTTTTAAACAGCTGGTGTTTAGAAACCATAACAAAAGGTGGACAGGAAGTCCAGCTAGAGCTCCTGTCACGTGATAACCTCATTAGATATTAAAGTGCTGCTGTTGGTTCTGTTCCAGGGCTGAGCAGGTTCTGTAGCACCAGCAGAAGATCCTGTTCCAGTACTCATCATTTAACACACTGACTAATGCTTATGATGAAAACACAATAACAAGAAATATCTTCAAACATGTTTATGTGTCATTTCAGAAAGAAGATTTATTCAGACTAGTGTAGATCTGTTCAAGGTGCATCCTGTATGGGTTTTATTATAGTCTGTATGTAGTGATGTGAGTTATCTGATCTGATCTTTCACAGTGCTTCAGTACAGGACTGTCAGAAGAGATGTGGGGCCTTAGCGTCATAAATGACCCACAGGAAGTCCTCTTCCCACTTCCTGTCTCAGACCAGCCGTGGTCTGGTCCAGGTTAGGGTTGGGAGATCTGTAACTTTTTCCAGTCTGATGATGGGCGATTTATTTTCACAGGTGACATTTTTACAGGTGGAGCAATGTAAACATTCACGGACTGATTTTCCATATTAGAACTCAAAAGTTCAAAAATAGAGGAAGTGGATGCTGAAAACACAAAGCTGCCTATTTGGGATTACTCTGGCTTTAAACAGGCCCCCTGTGCAGACGTATAGTGTAAGCAAAGGACTCAAACATCTACGTGTTCATCATCTCTGAGTATGCTAAGCTAACACCGGTAACTGCTGGTAGCTGCCTGTGACTGCTGGTTGCTGCCTGTGACTGCTGGTAGCTGCCTGTGACTGCTGGTAGCTGCCTGTGACTGCTGGTTGCTGCCTGTGACTGCTGGTAGCTGCCTGTGACTGCTGGTAGCTGCCTGTGACTGCTGGTAGCTGCCTGTGACTGCTGGTAGCTGCCTGTGACTGCTGGTAGCTGCCTGTGACTGCTGGCAGCTGCCTGTGACTGCTGGTAACTGCTGGTTGCTGCCTGTGACTGCTGGTAGCTGCCTGTGACTGCTGGTTGCTGCCTGTGACTGCTGGTTGCTGCCTGTGACTGCTGGCAGCTGCCTGTGACTGCTGGTTGCTGCCTGTGACTGCTGGTAGCTGCCTGTGACTGCTGGTTGCTGCCTGTGACTGCTGGTTGCTGCCTGTGACTGCTGGTAGCTGCCTGTGACTGCTGGCAGCTGCCTGTGACTGCTGGTTGCTGCCTGTAACTGCTGGTAGCTGCCTGTGACTGCTGGTAGCTGCCTGTGACTGCTGGTAGCTGCCTGTGACTGCTGGTAGCTGCCTGTGACTGCTGGTTGCTGCCTGTGACTGCTGGTTGCTGCCTGTGACTGCTGGTAGCTGCTGGTAACTGCTGGTAGCTGCCTGTGACTGCTGGTAGCTGCCTGTGACTGCTGGTAGCTGCCTGTGACTGCTGGCAGCTGCCTGTGACTGCTGGTAACTGCTGGTTGCTGCCTGTGACTGCTGGTAGCTGCCTGTGACTGCTGGTTGCTGCCTGTAACTGCTGGTAGCTGCCTGTGACTGCTGGTAGCTGCCTGTGACTGCTGGTAGCTGCCTGTGACTGCTGGCAGCTGCCTGTGACTGCTGGTAACTGCTGGTTGCTGCCTGTGACTGCTGGTAGCTGCCTGTGACTGCTGGTAGCTGCCTGTGACTGCTGGTAGCTGCCTGTGACTGCTGGTAGCTGCCTGTGACTGCTGGTTGCTGCCTGTGACTGCTGGTTGCTGCCTGTGACTGCTGGTAGCTGCCTGTGACTGCTGGTTGCTGCCTGTAACTTCTGGTAGCTGCCTGTGACTGCTGGCAGCTGCCTGTGACTGCTGGTTGCTGCCTGTGACTGCTGGTTGCTGCCTGTGACTGCTGGTTGCTGCCTGTGACTGCTGGTAGCTGCCTGTGACTGCTGGTAGCTGCCTGTGATTGCTGGTAGCTGCTGGTAACTGCTGGTTGCTGCCTGTGACTGCTGGTAGCTGCCTGTGACTGCTGGTAGCTGCCTGTGACTGCTGGCAGCTGCCTGTGACTGCTGGTTGCTGCCTGTAACTGCTGGTAGCTGCCTGTGACTGCTGGTAGCTGCCTGTGACTGCTGGTAGCTGCCTGTGACTGCTGGTTGCTGCCTGTAACTGCTGGTTGCTGCCAGTAACTGCTGGTAGCTGCCGGTAACTGCTGGTAGCTGCCTGTGAATGCTGGTAGCTGCCTGTAACTGCCTGTAGCTGCGGGTAACTGCCGGTAGCTGCCGGTAACTGCCTGTAGCTGCCTGTGAATGCTAGTAGCTGCCTGTAACTGCTGGTAGCTGCCTGTAACTGCCTGTAACTGCCTGTAACTGCCTGTAGCTGCCGGTAACTGCTGGTAGGTGCCTGTGACTGCTGGTAGCTGCCTGTGACTACTGGTAGCTGCCTGTAACTGCCTGTAGCTGCCGGTAACTGCTGGTAGGTGCCTGTAACTGCTGGTAGCTGCCTGTAACGGCTAGTAGCTGCTGGTAACTGCCAGTAGCTGCCGGTAACTGCTGGTAGCTCCCTGTGACTGCTGGTAACTGCCTGTAACGGCCTGTAGGTGCCGGTAACTGCCTGTAACGGCTTGTAGGTGCCGGTAGCTGCCTGTGACTGCCGGTAGCTGCCTGTGACTGCCGGTAGCTGCCTGTGACTGCCGGTAGCTGCTTGTAACTGCCGGTAGCTGCCTGTGACTGCCGGTAGCTGCCGTGACTGCCGGTAGCTGCCTGTGACTGCTGGTAACTGCCTGTAACGGCCTGTAGGTGCCGGTAACTGCCTGTAACGGCTTGTAGGTGCCGGTAGCTGCCTGTGACTGCCGGTAACTGCCTGTAACTGCCGGTAGTTGCCCTTAGCTGCCTGCAGCTGCCCACCACTTGTGGCAGCTGTCTTCTCAGTGTCACGGTGCTCCGCAGGTTACTGCAGCCAGTTGTGAGCTGGTGGTGTCAGCGTTAAATTTGGTCGAGGAGAAGCTTCTTCCTAGAAAAATGCTTCATCAGTCATTTGGCAGCATGATGGATTCAGCAAGGACCTGCTGACCTAACAACTCTAATGTGACAATATTCCCATGATGCAGCTCTCTGTAATATCATCTGTAGAATAGAACAGATTGGATCTTAAATTAAATAGGACATTTTAGTCTGTGGAGCACTTATGCTGCTACAGCCCCATCTAGTGGACAGGTTTTGTTTTTGCAGGTACAGGTAGTTATCGTCCATTAATCGTTATTGAGGTGACCTTCTCAGTAAACCGTGATAATGATGTGAGGTCATATGGCCCTGCCCTACCTCTAAAGCTTCATTAGTTTAATCCGTTTTTAGTTTGTGTGGACGATGGTGGTGGTGATGATGTAGTGATGATGATGATGATGTAGTGATGATGATGATGATGATGTAGTGATGATGATGATGATGTAGTGATGATGATGATGATGATGTAGTGATGATGATGATGATGATGTAGTGATGATGATGATGATGATGTACTGATGGTGTTTCAATGGTTCCTCCACAGTATGGAGAATGATGAACTTCCGTCAGCGGATGGGCTGGGTGGGCGTGGCTCTCTACCTGCTTCTCAGCGTCGTGGCGGCGTATTACATCTTTGAGGTCATCAGTCTGGAGCGTGTGCAGAAAGATGGCATCGACTCATTGGCTCTGCCCCCTGCCGTCTCCGCCCACCTGCCACCACTTCCTGCGTGGATGTGGGCCTCCCTCTTCCTGGTGCCGTACCTGCAGCTCTTCCTCTTCCTGTTCTCGTGCACGAGGGCTGACCCACACGCCGTCGGCTACTGCATCCTCCCCGTCTGCGTCGTCTTGCTGTGCAGTCGCCGCCACGCGGCCAAGTCCACCAACCGCAGGGCGGGCTCGCTCATCCACACATAGGCTGAGGAACAAGCCACGCCCCTTTCTGTGTGCCTTTAACATAATACTTGCAGGAGATTGGGTGATTGCTGCCCTCAGTACAGACTGACAGAAACCACCAGCCAATCAGGGAGCAGTAATTCCTGGTTTCTGTTCTAGAACAGCACCACAAGGTGGCAGCAGTGCATCTTCCTTTCTATTTTCAAACGGCGAAGACGTTTATTTGTTTTGAGTTTGATATTTTGACTTTAAATCTGAGGCTCAGGCCACACATGGAGACCGGCTTTAGTCAGGTTTACGTGACCCGGAAAGAACTCTAGGTGTTGTGACCCGGTCACCGTGGCAACGCTGGGACATCACACCGGTCCGGTCGACACGCTGACGCTGTGCCATGCAGCAGACGAAACGAGTCCCCGGTTGTTTCAGAGTGCGTTTTGTTTAGAGGATCTCTGTTTGAAGTCGTTCTCTGGTCTGAATCCTGGGCTGCTTGGAGGATTTGTGCTGTAACTTTTCTACTTTTTAGCCACTTGTTGATGTGAAACCATAGCAACAACAGACTGATTCACAAGAGGGAGGGGCTAATTAAAAAGCTCCAGTCCAACCCAGCCTGTGGCCCAGAATCCAGCTGAGGTAGAGGAGTGATGGATCCATCCTAACGGGGATCCTGAGATCTCTCCTGGACCAGATCTGATGAGGATCCAGTGGTTCACTGAGACCTGGTTCAGGATCAGATCCAGACTCCAGCGTCTCTCTGCCCGGCTCTCAGACCAGACCAGAGCGAAGGAGGAGGATCAGCTGAGTCCAGGACCTGCTGCTGTGGAGACCAGATCCTTCCTGTCCACAGCGATCAGCCCACAGCGAGTCTTAGATCAATTATTTTTGATTTGATTGGTTTTTAATGATGACACACTGGTTACCATGACAACTTTATTATAACCTCAATAAACTGGACAAACAAGGTGTGGTTTGGTTTTTAGAAGGTCTTTGTGGTTTTAGACTTCTTAGCTGCAGGTTGTGGTTCAGGGTCTAAAGCATCGTCATCATCTTCATCACCATCGTTGTCTTCAACACCTGCAGCAGGTAAGAAACAGGAGTCAGACGCACATCTGAACAGAACAAACAGGAAGTAGGAGTGAATGATGCTAACGCTAACGAGAACAGTCCATTCCAACCAGGAACACCTGATCTTTTATTCTTAGTTCCCTGATTATTCCCTGGTCTAGTTTCTTTTTCCTCTTTCCTTGTATTTTAGTTCCCCAGGTTATTGGTATTTAAGCTCGTGATGGTGATGAACACCTGAGCTGGTGAAGGTTCTCAGTCATCAGGTCATGATCATCCAACAAAGGGTTTTAAATAAAGACAACTGGACTTCTTTGGTTCTCTGAAGACGTTTCTGCTCATCCCAGTAGCTTTGTCAGTTCTGTCTGTAGTAAAGGAGAGAGAGTCTTCTCTTCCTCTGTCTGTGACACACCTCCTTCTCCCCCTTGAGAGGAGGTGTTCGCTCCACTGTATTCAGCTGGAGTCCTGGTGAGGTGTTTGGATTAGAGGCTGGGAAAATTTAGAAGGGATGGCTTCAGGAGAGACACCTCATCAGGTCAGGACTCAGCAGTCCACCTCCAAGACAAGGGACACACCTTTGAAAACGACAACGTCCACATTTTGGACAGAGAAGACCGATGGTTTGAGAGAGGAGTGAAAGAAGACATCTATGTCAAACGTGAAAAAACAACTTCAAACAGAGGAGGACTCAGGTTTCATCTCTCCACCTCCTACCAGTCTGCTCTGAACTTCATTCTCTCCTCTGATCAGAACACCTCACCAGGACTCCAGCTGAACACAGTGGAGCGAACACCTCCTCAAGGGGGAGAAGGAGGTGTGTCACAGACAGAGGAAGAGAAGACTCTCTCTCCTTTACTACAGACAGAACTGACAAAGCTACTGGGATGAGCAGAAACGTCTTCAGAGAACCAAACAAGTCCAGTTGTCTTTATTTAAAACCCTTTTGGATGAACACCTGAGGTTTTCCACCCAGTTAGTTCATGACTCAAAGCTTTAAGGTGCTTCATCTGCTCTACTGCGCCACCAAGTGGACAGGAAGTGTACAACACCAGGTCGTCAGCGTAAAGCGCCACCAAGTGGACAGGAAGTGTACAACACCAGGTCGTCAGCGTAAAGCGCCACCAAGTGGACAGGAAGTGTACAACACCAGGTCGTCAGCGTAAAGCGCCACCAAGTGGACAGGAAGTGTACAACACCAGGTCGTCAGCGTAAAGCGCCACCAAGTGGACAGGAAGGGTACAACACCAGGTCGTCAGCGTAAAGCGCCACCAAGTGGACAGGAAGTGTACAACACCAGGTCGTCAGCGTGAAGCGCCACCAAGTGGACAGGAAGTGTACAACACCAGGTCGTCAGCGTGAAGCGCCACCAAGTGGACAGGACGTGTACAACACCAGGTCGTCAGCGTAAAGCGCCACCAAGTGGACAGGAAGTGTACAACACCAGGTCGTCAGCGTAAAGCGCCACCAAGTGGACAGGAAGTGTACAACACCAGGTCGTCAGCGTGAAGCGCCACCAAGTGGACAGGAAGTGTACAACACCAGGTCGTCAGCGTGAAGCGCCACCAAGTGGACAGGAAGTGTACAACACCAGGTCGTCAGCATAAAGCGCCACCAAGTGGACAGGAAGTGTACAACACCAGGTCGTCAGCGTGAAGCGCCACCAAGTGGACAGGAAGTGTACAACACCAGGTCGTCA